>JAHPZR010030626.1:2500-15828 GCA_019787425.1 Platygyra sinensis | reverse complement strand
CAGGCATGAATGGGTTGAGATGGGCCCATCGCATTTCTTAAGCGAGCATGTAACCTATCATTTGTATTGTTTTGTTTTTCGCAATAGTGCTTGGTGGAGAAGATTTGGGGAAAGTTGCATCGGCAACTTATATTTCTGAGGAATCACCTTAAACTAATCAGCGTACATTTTCTATGCGCTATTTTCTAAAATTAATTATTGTTATACTCACCTTTTCAAACTCGGCCTGAGCCTCCTTTTTAAGGATCTCAATGGGAATTTGCATGCCCTCGATATCCTGCTCCTGTTTCTTGCAGCGCTCCTTAGCAGCGGCATACGCCTTTTGAGACGCTTCTACAGCCTCGTGTCGCAACTGCACGTCCGTCTTGGACGCTTCAAACACCGGTACCAGTTGATCTAACTCTCGCTGCATCTTGTCTAGACTGTGAGTAGCTTCGTCTATTCTTTGATAGCCTTATCTAGGTGGACTACTTCTTCCTGGAAAATAGTTTGAGATAAAAGCTTGATAAGGTCAGTGCTGCTAAAGTGCGTTCGTGGAAGTTATCTTATACACGATAATGCAAAGGCGGTAATGAATATCAGTTTGCAGATTAATGTGAATCTCAACTGCACTTGCCAGCAGAACGGACCTATGACTCACTAGGGACGAAATGGATGAACTGAGTGAGTAAACTAAGCACAAATTTGAGTTTTGACCAAAACTTAATTATATATCTTCTTAAACCATCTCAGGAATTTTTATCAGTGTTCATCATTATTCACGTCATGAGGAGATCCGAGAACGTTAGTTAATATACAGGTCAGAAGTGCAACGAGCTCAATCGCCGATTTCAATTTGCCCACAAGTGCCTAGATCCATATTTTTCTTGAGGCGTTCTTTACCACTGCTCGTTAATTCTCTAACGCAAGTGCTGGTACAGGTAAAAGTACGTGCCAATGTCGCAGGCTCAAAACGCTACTTCTCACCTTTTCTTTCAAACATAACCTCTTGCATATCTTCCTGAACAGATCAATAAAATCCAGATACGTATCAGGCGAGTAGAACTTTAGCGCCTCCAATCCGTAAATCCTCTTCACCATGCTTCTAGAAGACAGGTGAACGTGCGCCATTATTGAGCCACACTGCTGCAGACTGTACATCTTCTCTCGTCTTTAGTCTCTTGCCACTGAAAAGACGAGAGAAAGATGTACAGTCTGCAGCAGTGTGCTCAATAATGGCGCACGTTCACCTGTCTTCTAGAAGCATGGTGAAGAGGATTTACGGATTGGAGGCGCTAAAGTTCTACTCGCCTGATACGTATCTGGATTTTATTGATCTGTTCAGGAAGATATGCAAGAGGTTATGTTTGAAAGAAAAGGTGAGAAGTAGCGTTTTGAGCCTGCGACATTGGCACGTACTTTTACCTGTACCAGCACTTGCGTTAGAGAATTAACGAGCAGTGGTAAAGAACGCCTCAAGAAAAATATTGATCTAGGCACTTGTGGGCAAATTGAAATCGGCGATTGAGCTCGTTGCACTTCTGACCTGTATATTAACTAACGTTCTCGGATCTCCTCATGACGTGAATAATGATGAACACTGATAAAAATTCCTGGAGATGGTTTAAGAAGATATATAATTAAGTTTTGGTCAAAACTCAAATTTGTGCTTAGTTTTACTCACTCAGTTCATCCATTTCGTCCCTAGTGAGTCATAGGTCCGTTCTGCTGGCAAGTGCAGTTGAGATTCACATTAATCTGCAAACTGATATTCATTACCGCCTTTGCATTTATCGTGTATAAGATAACTTCCACGAACGCACTTAGCAGCACTGACCTTATCAAGCTTTTATCTCAAACTATTTTCCAGGAAGAAGTAGTCCACCTAGATAAGGCTATCAAAAGAATAGACGAAGCTACTCACAGTCTAGACAAGATGCAGCGAGAGTTAGATCAACTGGTACCGGTGTTTGAAGCGTCCAAGACGGACGTGCAGTTGCGACACGAGGCTGTAGAAGCGTCTCAAAAGGAGTATGCCGCTGCTAAGGAGCGCTGCAAGAAACAGGAGCAGGATATCGAGGGCATGCAAATTCCCATTGAGATCCTTAAAAAGGAGGCTCAGGCCGAGTTTGAAAAGGTGAGTATAACAATAATTAATTTTAGAAAATAGCGCATAGAAAATGTACGCTGATTAGTTTAAGGTGATTCCTCAGAAATATAAGTTGCCGATGCAACTTTCCCCAAATCTTCTCCACCAAGCACTATTGCGAAAAACAAAACAATACAAATGATAGGTTACTATGCTCGCTTAAGAAATGCGATGGGCCCATCTCAACCCATTCATGCCTGCACTCGTGCTAATTACGCGCGTTATTCATCCATCTACATTAGATTTTGCGTTAGCTGGAAGCATAGTTTATTAAAGTAATACTTGGGAAAGAACTTGACAGGTAGAAAGTGTCAAGAAATTACACTATTCGTTTAAAAGAAAACGAACATTTATTTTGCTATCGAGCTTAGCTTGAGAGAAATTTCTTTCGTTGTGTACGTGCCCACGCTCATTTGCGCGCGCTAATGACGCAAAAATCGTGCGCAGTAGGGATGCGCAATGCAATACTGAGGAATCACCTTAAACTCGTGCTTCAGTTGCTTGGTTTTAGCATACTACAGCTGCGGCCACAGTACGAGCGGCAGTCAACGCTTAGTTGTCCTACCAAAACGACACGATAAAACTCGTGTTTCAGTTGCTTGATTTTAGCATACGACGGCTGCGGCCACAGTACGAGCGGCAGTCAACACTTAGTTGTCCTACCAAAACGACGCGATAAATATCATTTTTCTCCACAGCCAAGAAAAATAAAGTCAATGCTAAATTTGCTTTGGCCCCTTCTAATAGTTGACTTGTGAATTCTGGGTTTAATTGGACGAGGTATAGTATATTTTGTTCAAAGTAAGACAACTGAAACACGAGTTTTATCGTGTCGTTTTGGTAGGACAACTAAGCGTTGACTGCCGCTCGTACTGTGGCCGCAGCTGTAGTATGCTAAAACAAGCAACTGAAGCACGAGTTTAAGGTGATTCCTCAGTATTGCATTGCGCATCCCTACTGCGCACGATTTTTGCGTCATTAGCGCGCGCAAAATGAGCGTGGGCACGTACACAACGAAAGAAATTTCTCTCAAGCTAAGCTCGATAGCAAAATAAATGTTCGTTTTCTTTTAAACGAATAGTGTAATTTCTTGACACTTTCTACCTGTCAAGTTCTTTCCCAAGTATTACTTTAATAAACTATGCTTCCAGCTAACGCAAAATCTAATGTAGATGGATGAATAACGCGCGTAATTAGCACGAGTGCAGGCATGAATGGGTTGAGATGGGCCATCGCATTTCTTAAGCGAGCATAGTAACCTATCATTTGTATTGTTTTGTTTTTCGCAATAGTGCTTGGTGGAGAAGATTGGGGAAAGTTGCATCGGCAACTTATATTTCTGAGGAATCACCTTAAACTAATCAGCGTACATTTTCTATGCGCTATTTTCTAAAATTAATTATTGTTATACTCACCTTTTCAAACTCGGCCTGAGCCTCCTTTTTAAGGATCTCAATGGGAATTTGCATGCCCTCGATATCCTGCTCCTGTTCTTGCAGCGCTCCTTAGCAGCGGCATACTCCTTTTGAGACGCTTCTACAGCCTCGTGTCGCAACTGCACGTCCGTCTTGGACGCTTCAAACACCGGTACCAGTTGATCTAACTCTCGCTGCATCTTGTCTAGACTGTGAGTAGCTTCGTCTATTCTTTTGATAGCCTTATCTAGGTGGACTACTTCTTCCTGGAAAATAGTTTGAGATAAAAGCTTGATAAGGTCAGTGCTGCTAAAGTGCGTTCGTGGAAGTTATCTTATACACGATAAATGCAAAGGCGGTAATGAATATCAGTTTGCAGATTAATGTGAATCTCAACTGCACTGCCAGCAGAACGGACCTATGACTCACTAGGGACGAAATGGATGAACTGAGTGAGTAAAACTAAGCACAAATTTGAGTTTTGACCAAAACTTAATTATATATCTTCTTAAACCATCTCCAGGAATTTTTATCAGTGTTCATCATTATTCACGTCATGAGGAGATCCGAGAACGTTAGTTAATATACAGGTCAGAAGTGCAACGAGCTCAATCGCCGATTTCAATTTGCCCACAAGTGCCTAGATCAATATTTTTCTTGAGGCGTTCTTTACCACTGCTCGTTAATTCTCTAACGCAAGTGCTGGTACAGGTAAAAGTACGTGCCAATGTCGCAGGCTCAAAACGCTACTTCTCACCTTTTCTTTCAAACATAACCTCTTGCCACTGAAAAGACGAGAGAAAGATGTACAGTCTGCAGCAGTGTGCTCAATAATGGCGCACGTTCACCTGTCTTCTAGAAGCATGGTGAAGAGGATTTACGGATTGGAGGCGCTAAAGTTCTACTCGCCTGATACGTATCTGGATTTTATTGATCTGTTCAGGAAGATATGCAAGAGGTTATGTTTGAAAGAAAAGGTGAGAAGTAGCGTTTTGAGCCTGCGACATTGGCACGTACTTTTACCTGTACCAGCACTTGCGTTAGAGAATTAACGAGCAGTGGTAAAGAACGCCTCAAGAAAAATATTGATCTAGGCACTTGTGGGCAAATTGAAATCGGCGATTGAGCTCGTTGCACTTCTGACCTGTATATTAACTAACGTTCTCGGATCTCCTCATGACGTGAATAATGATGAACACTGATAAAAATTCCTGGAGATGGTTTAAGAAGATATATAATTAAGTTTTGGTCAAAACTCAAATTTGTGCTTAGTTTTACTCACTCAGTTCATCCATTTCGTCCCTAGTGAGTCATAGGTCCGTTCTGCTGGCAAGTGCAGTTGAGATTCACATTAATCTGCAAACTGATATTCATTACCGCCTTTGCATTTATCGTGTATAAGATAACTTCCACGAACGCACTTTAGCAGCACTGACCTTATCAAGCTTTTATCTCAAACTATTTCCAGGAAGAAGTAGTCCACCTAGATAAGGCTATCAAAAGAATAGACGAAGCTACTCACAGTCTAGACAAGATGCAGCGAGAGTTAGATCAACTGGTACCGGTGTTTGAAGCGTCCAAGACGGACGTGCAGTTGCGACACGAGGCTGTAGAAGCGTCTCAAAAGGAGTATGCCGCTGCTAAGGAGCGCTGCAAGAAACAGGAGCAGGATATCGAGGGCATGCAAATTCCCATTGAGATCCTTAAAAAGGAGGCTCAGGCCGAGTTTGAAAAGGTGAGTATAACAATAATTAATTTTAGAAAATAGCGCATAGAAAATGTACGCTGATTAGTTTAAGGTGATTCCTCAGAAATATAAGTTGCCGATGCAACTTTCCCCAAATCTTCTCCACCAAGCACTATTGCGAAAAACAAAAACAATACAAATGATAGGTTACTATGCTCGCTTAAGAAATGCGATGGGCCCATCTCAACCCATTCATGCCTGCACTCGTGCTAATTACGCGCGTTATTCATCCATCTACATTAGATTTTGCGTTAGCTGGAAGCATAGTTTATTAAAGTAATACTTGGGAAAGAACTTGACAGGTAGAAAGTGTCAAGAAATTACACTATTCGTTTAAAAGAAAACGAACATTTATTTTGCTATCGAGCTTAGCTTGAGAGAAATTTCTTTCGTTGTGTACGTGCCCACGCTCATTTGCGCGCGCTAATGACGCAAAAATCGTGCGCAGTAGGGATGCGCAATGCAATACTGAGGAATCACCTTAAACTCGTGCTTCAGTTGCTTGGTTTAGCATACTACAGCTGCGGCCACAGTACGAGCGGCAGTCAACGCTTAGTTGTCCTACCAAAACGACACGATAAACTCGTGTTTCAGTTGTCTTACTTTGAACAAAATATACTATACCTCGTCCAATTAAACCCAGAATTCACAAGTCAACTATTAGAAGGGGCCAAAGCAAATTTAGCATTGACTTTATTTTTCTTGGCTGTGGAGAAAAATGATATTTATCGCGTCGTTTTGGTAGGACAACTAAGTGTTGACTGCCGCTCGTACTGTGGCCGCAGCCGTCGTATGCTAAAATCAAGCAACTGAAACACGAGTTTTATCGTGTCGTTTTGGTAGGACAACTAAGCGTTGACTGCCGCTCGTACTGTGGCCGCAGCTGTAGTATGCTAAAACCAAGCAACTGAAGCACGAGTTTAAGGTGATTCCTCAGTATTGCATTGCGCATCCCTACTGCGCACGATTTTTGCGTCATTAGCGCGCGCAAATGAGCGTGGGCACGTACACAACGAAAGAAATTTCTCTCAAGCTAAGCTCGATAGCAAAATAAATGTTCGTTTTCTTTTAAACGAATAGTGTAATTTCTTGACACTTTCTACCTGTCAAGTTCTTTCCCAAGTATTACTTTAATAAACTATGCTTCCAGCTAACGCAAAATCTAATGTAGATGGATGAATAACGCGCGTAATTAGCACGAGTGCAGGCATGAATGGGTTGAGATGGGCCCATCGCATTTCTTAAGCGAGCATAGTAACCTATCATTTGTATTGTTTTGTTTTTCGCAATAGTGCTTGGTGGAGAAGATTTGGGGAAAGTTGCATCGGCAACTTATATTTCTGAGGAATCACCTTAAACTAATCAGCGTACATTTTCTATGCGCTATTTTCTAAAATTAATTATTGTTATACTCACCTTTTCAAACTCGGCCTGAGCCTCCTTTTTAAGGATCTCAATGGGAATTTGCATGCCCTCGATATCCTGCTCCTGTTTCTTGCAGCGCTCCTTAGCAGCGGCATACTCCTTTTGAGACGCTTCTACAGCCTCGTGTCGCAACTGCACGTCCGTCTTGGACGCTTCAAACACCGGTACCAGTTGATCTAACTCTCGCTGCATCTTGTCTAGACTGTGAGTAGCTTCGTCTATTCTTTTGATAGCCTTATCTAGGTGGACTACTTCTTCCTGGAAAATAGTTTGAGATAAAAGCTTGATAAGGTCAGTGCTGCTAAAGTGCGTTCGTGGAAGTTATCTTATACACGATAAATGCAAAGGCGGTAATGAATATCAGTTTGCAGATTAATGTGAATCTCAACTGCACTTGCCAGCAGAACGGACCTATGACTCACTAGGGACGAAATGGATGAACTGAGTGAGTAAAACTAAGCACAAATTTGAGTTTTGACCAAAACTTAATTATATATCTTCTTAAACCATCTCCAGGAATTTTTATCAGTGTTCATCATTATTCACGTCATGAGGAGATCCGAGAACGTTAGTTAATATACAGGTCAGAAGTGCAACGAGCTCAATCGCCGATTTCAATTTGCCCACAAGTGCCTAGATCAATATTTTTCTTGAGGCGTTCTTTACCACTGCTCGTTAATTCTCTAACGCAAGTGCTGGTACAGGTAAAAGTACGTGCCAATGTCGCAGGCTCAAAACGCTACTTCTCACCTTTTCTTTCAAACATAACCTCTTGCATATCTTCCTGAACAGATCAATAAAATCCAGATACGTATCAGGCGAGTAGAACTTTAGCGCCTCCAATCCGTAAATCCTCTTCACCATGCTTCTAGAAGACAGGTGAACGTGCGCCATTATTGAGCACACTGCTGCAGACTGTACATCTTTCTCTCGTCTTTTCAGTGGCAAGAGGTTATGTTTGAAAGAAAAGGTGAGAAGTAGCGTTTTGAGCCTGCGACATTGGCACGTACTTTTACCTGTACCAGCACTTGCGTTAGAGAATTAACGAGCAGTGGTAAAGAACGCCTCAAGAAAAATATTGGTCTAGGCACTTGTGGGCAAATTGAAATCGGCGATTGAGCTCGTTGCACTTCTGACCTGTATAACTAACGTTCTCGGATCTCCTCATGACGTGAATAATGATGAAAACTGATAAAAATTCCTGGAGATGGTTTAGGAAGATATATGATTAAGTTTTGGTCAAAACTCAAATTTGTGCTTAGTTTCACTCACTCAGTTCATCCATTTCGTCCCTGGTGAGTCATAGGTCCGTTCTGCTGGCAAGTGCAGTTGAGATTCACATTAATCTGCAAACTGATATTCATTACCGCCTTTGCATTTATCCTGTATAAGATAACGTCCACGAACGCACTTCAAGCAGCAGTGACCTTATCAAGCTTTTATCTCAAACTATTTTCCAGGAAGAAGTAGTCCACCTAGACAAGGCTATCAAAAGAATAGACGAAGCTACTCACAGTCTAGACAAGATGCAGCGAGAGTTAGATCAACTGGCACCGGTGTTTGAAGCGTCCAAGACGGACGTGCAGTTGCGACACGAGGCTGTAGAAGCGTCTCAAAAGGCGTATGCCGCTGCCAAGGAGCGCTGCAAGAGACAGGGGCAGGATATCGAGGGCATGCAAATTCCCATTGAGATCCTTAAAAAGGAGGCTCAGGCCGAGTTTGAAAAGGTGAGTATAACAATAATTAATTTTAGAAAATAGCGCATAGAAAATGCACGCTGATTAGTTTAAGGTGATTCCTCAGAAATATAAGTTGCCGATGAAACTTTCCCTAAATCTTCTCCACCAAGCACTATTACGAAAAACAAAACAATACAAATGATAGGTTACTATGCTCGCTTAAGAAATGCGATGGGCCCATCTCAACCATTCATGCCTGCACTCGTGCTAATTACGCGCGTTATTCATCCATCCACATTAGATTTTGCGTTAGCTGGAAGCATAGTTTATTAAAGTAATACTTGGGAAAGAACTTGACAGGTAGAAAGTGTCAAGAAATTACACTATTCGTTTAAAAGAAAACGAACATTTATTTCGCTATCGAGCTTAGCTTGAGAGAAATTTCTTTCGTTGTGTACGTGCCCACGCTCATTTGCGCGCGCTAATGACGCAAAAATCGTGCGCAGTAGGGATGCGCAATGCAATACTGAGGAATCTCCTTAAACTCGTGCTTCAGTTGCTTGGTTTTAGCATACTACGGCTGCGGCCACAGTACGAGCGGCAGTCAACACTTAGTTGTCCTACCAAAACGACACGATAAAACTTCGTGTTTCAGTTGTCTTACTTTGAACAAAATATACTATACCTCGTCCCATTAAACCCAGAATTCACAAGTCAAACTATTAGAAGGGGCCAAAGCAAATTTAGCATTGACTTTATTTTTCTTGGCTGTGGAGAAAAATGATATTTATCGCGTCGTTTTGGTAGGACAACTAAGTGTTGACTGCCGCTCGTACTGTGGCCGCAGCCGTCGTATGCTAAAATCAAGCAACTGAAACACGAGTTTTATCGTGTCGTTTTGGTAGGACAACTAAGCGTTGACTGCCGCTCGTACTGTGGCCGCAGCTGTAGTATGCTAAAACCAAGCAACTGAAGCACGAGTTTAAGGTGATTCCTCAGTATTGCATTGCGCATCCCTACTGCGCACGATTTTTGCGTCATTAGCGCGCGCAAATGAGCGTGGGCACGTACACAACGAAAGAAATTTCTCTCAAGCTAAGCTCGATAGCAAAATAAATGTTCGTTTTCTTTTAAACGAATAGTGTAATTTCTTGACACTTTCTACCTGTCAAGTTCTTTCCCAAGTATTACTTTAATAAACTATGCTTCCAGCTAACGCAAAATCTAATGTAGATGGATGAATAACGCGCGTAATTAGCACGAGTGCAGGCATGAATGGGTTGAGATGGGCCCATCGCATTTCTTAAGCGAGCATAGTAACCTATCATTTGTATTGTTTTTGTTTTTCGCAATAGTGCTTGGTGGAGAAGATTTGGGGAAAGTTGCATCGGCAACTTATATTTCTGAGGAATCACCTTAAACTAATCAGCGTACATTTCTATGCGCTATTTTCTAAAATTAATTATTGTTATACTCACCTTTTCAAACTCGGCCTGAGCCTCCTTTTTAAGGATCTCAATGGGAATTTGCATGCCCTCGATATCCTGCTCCTGTTTCTTGCAGCGCTCCTTAGCAGCGGCATACTCCTTTTGAGACGCTTCTACAGCCTCGTGTCGCAACTGCACGTCCGTCTTGGACGCTTCAAACACCGGTACCAGTTGATCTAACTCTCGCTGCATCTTGTCTAGACTGTGAGTAGCTTCGTCTATTCTTTTGATAGCCTTATCTAGGTGGACTACTTCTTCCTGGAAAATAGTTTGAGATAAAAGCTTGATAAGGTCAGTGCTGCTAAGTGCGTTCGTGGAAGTTATCTTATACACGATAAATGCAAAGGCGGTAATGAATATCAGTTTGCAGATTAATGTGAATCTCAACTGCACTTGCCAGCAGAACGGACCTATGACTCACTAGGGACGAAATGGATGAACTGAGTGAGTAAACTAAGCACAAATTTGAGTTTTGACCAAAACTTAATTATATATCTTCTTAAACCATCTCCAGGAATTTTTATCAGTGTTCATCATTATTCACGTCATGAGGAGATCCGAGAACGTTAGTTAATATACAGGTCAGAAGTGCAACGAGCTCAATCGCCGATTTCAATTTGCCCACAAGTGCCTAGATCAATATTTTTCTTGAGGCGTTCTTTACCACTGCTCGTTAATTCTCTAACGCAAGTGCTGGTACAGGTAAAAGTACGTGCCAATGTCGCAGGCTCAAAACGCTACTTCTCACCTTTTCTTTCAAACATAACCTCTTGCATATCTTCCTGAACAGATCAATAAAATCCAGATACGTATCAGGCGAGTAGAACTTTAGCGCCTCCAATCCGTAAATCCTCTTCACCATGCTTCTAGAAGACAGGTGAACGTGCGCCATTATTGAGCACACTGCTGCAGACTGTACATCTTTCTCTCGTCTTTTCAGTGGCAAGAGAGACTAAAGGACGAGAGAAAGATGTACAGTCTGCAGCAGTGTGCTCAATAATGGCGCACGTTCACCTGTCTTCTAGAAGCATGGTGAAGAGGATTTACGGATTGGAGGCGCTAAAGTTCTACTCGCCTGATACGTATCTGGATTTTATTGATCTGTTCAGGAAGATATGCAAGAGGTTATGTTTGAAAGAAAAGGTGAGAAGTAGCGTTTTGAGCCTGCGACATTGGCACGTACTTTTACCTGTACCAGCACTTGCGTTAGAGAATTAACGAGCAGTGGTAAAGAACGCCTCAAGAAAAATATTGATCTAGGCACTTGTGGGCAAATTGAAATCGGCGATTGAGCTCGTTGCACTTCTGACCTGTATATTAACTAACGTTCTCGGATCTCCTCATGACGTGAATAATGATGAACACTGATAAAAATTCCTGGAGATGGTTTAAGAAGATATATAATTAAGTTTTGGTCAAAACTCAAATTTGTGCTTAGTTTTACTCACTCAGTTCATCCATTTCGTCCCTAGTGAGTCATAGGTCCGTTCTGCTGGCAAGTGCAGTTGAGATTCACATTAATCTGCAAACTGATATTCATTACCGCCTTTGCATTTATCGTGTATAAGATAACTTCCACGAACGCACTTTAGCAGCACTGACCTTATCAAGCTTTTATCTCAAACTATTTTCCAGGAAGAAGTAGTCCACCTAGATAAGGCTATCAAAAGAATAGACGAAGCTACTCACAGTCTAGACAAGATGCAGCGAGAGTTAGATCAACTGGTACCGGTGTTTGAAGCGTCCAAGACGGACGTGCAGTTGCGACACGAGGCTGTAGAAGCGTCTCAAAAGGAGTATGCCGCTGCTAAGGAGCGCTGCAAGAAACAGGAGCAGGATATCGAGGGCATGCAAATTCCCATTGAGATCCTTAAAAAGGAGGCTCAGGCCGAGTTTGAAAAGGTGAGTATAACAATAATTAATTTTAGAAAATAGCGCATAGAAAATGTACGCTGATTAGTTTAAGGTGATTCCTCAGAAATATAAGTTGCCGATGCAACTTTCCCCAAATCTTCTCCACCAAGCACTATTGCGAAAAACAAAACAATACAAATGATAGGTTACTATGCTCGCTTAAGAAATGCGATGGGCCCATCTCAACCCATTCATGCCTGCACTCGTGCTAATTACGCGCGTTATTCATCCATCTACATTAGATTTTGCGTTAGCTGGAAGCATAGTTTATTAAAGTAATACTTGGGAAAGAACTTGACAGGTAGAAAGTGTCAAGAAATTACACTATTCGTTTAAAAGAAAACGAACATTTATTTTGCTATCGAGCTTAGCTTGAGAGAAATTTCTTTCGTTGTGTACGTGCCCACGCTCATTTGCGCGCGCTAATGACGCAAAAATCGTGCGCAGTAGGGATGCGCAATGCAATACTGAGGAATCACCTTAAACTCGTGCTTCAGTTGCTTGGTTTTAGCATACTACAGCTGCGGCCACAGTACGAGCGGCAGTCAAACGCTTAGTTGTCCTACCAAAACGACACGATAAAACTCGTGTTTCAGTTGCTTGATTTTAGCATACGACGGCTGCGGCCACAGTACGAGCGGCAGTCAACACTTAGTTGTCCTACCAAAACGACGCGATAAATATCATTTTTCTCCACAGCCAAGAAAAATAAAGTCAATGCTAAATTTGCTTTGGCCCCTTCTAATAGTTGACTTGTGAATTCTGGGTTTAATTGGACGAGGTATAGTATATTTTGTTCAAAGTAAGACAACTGTTAATCTACTTGGTGACACGCGACGCTGGCGACCCATTTTTCGCGCCATATTAGAATCTTGAAGACACAAAATGCTTCATATTGTTCACTTTTTACAATCTGATATGATATTGGGAATTATAAATCCATTTCCGTGAATATCTTTTGCCAGCCTCAGTGAGGTTACTCGATTTAATGTTAACTTACATTGACGTCAGGACAAGAACATTAAAATTTCACGGACCAGCTATCAACCAATAGTTCCCCTACAGAAAGACTATTGTGAAGTATATATGAAATAATTCATATTTGTACTGCGGTTGTAGATGAATGTGAAGAGTGATCATCGCAGTAAATTTTCCAATTTAAGCAATTGGAAAGAAGAAGCCTGAAAAAAATCAGGGCTTCAACGGGATTCGAACCCATGACCTCCGCGATACCGGTGCGATGCTCTACCAGCTGAGCTATGAAGCCACACATCGCACCGGTATCGCGGAGGTCATGGGTTCAAATCCCGTTCAAGCCCTGATTTTTTCCAGGCTTCTTCTTTCCAATTGCTTAAATTGGAAAATTTACTGTGATGATCACTCTTCACATTCAGAAAGACTATTGTTTAAGGACGTTCGCGCCCATTGCTACTGCGCATCTCTAGTGCGCACGCTATTCATTGGTCACAAGCGTGCCACGTCATTTTCAAGCGCGCGCACCGAGTCGAAAACTCAACAAAATATACAGCTGAT
>JAHPZR010030625.1:0-17812 GCA_019787425.1 Platygyra sinensis | reverse complement strand
TTTTGCACTTCAGAGTTAATTCTCTGGTTCCACTATTTGTGTTCCCAGTGCTACGCGGCACAACATTCATAGAATAAAGTAATATGACAGCAATACCTCCTCCAAATAATTGTGAGACTAGATTTGAATCGACGCAGGATTTGAATCATCTAACTTTTTTAGCAATCGTAACTGACTGTGTAATGTGTATTGCAACCAGAGCCTCAAGTCCCTCAATACCACTGTCAGTTAGGATAATGCGATGGAAAATTCCCTCTACGAGACGCGTCTGCAAGAAATCATGGTATTTTGTATTCATGAAAACAAATATCTTGTGCAAGATGAGGAATGCAACTACCATGATTCCCTGCAGGCACATCTCACTATAAGACACGCCTACAGCAAACCATGGTAGTTATATTCATCAAAAACAAATATCCAGACCAAGATGATGAATACAACTACCATGATTCGCTGCAAGCACATCTCATAGAGGTAATTGGCCATTAGCGTTATTGTCAAAGGTTATGACTAACAAGTATTAACGCTAGTAGTGTGCTTATTAATTGTTATTAGGTAAAGCGATAGGACCTATACGAAAAAAAAGACAATGAATCATCGTAGGGCGAAAGAAACATTGGCTAGTAATATCTGAGGGACAATCATCATCATCATCATTTTATTTTTAAAGCTGAGACATGGCTTGGTGAGCATACCTGCTAAGTTTGGACTGGTAGCTAGCATTACACACATCAGTAAGACCCAGCTCTTGACACGACAGAGCTTCTGGTAAAGTGTCCACGTACGTATCTATGAGTGAGTATATGGGCAGCTGCTCAACTGAATCCTACAATACAGAGTGAACGTGCGCAGTAAGCACAAGCGCATCATCAAAGTGTGAAGATTACATACTCTGCTTCAGCATAGATCATGTAGGAATGAAACAAATCAAAAACAAAACTAATGAAAGAAAAGAAAAAAACAAAAAAACAAGACAACAAGAATAACAAAAAGCGGCGACTTCCTTCATCGGAAGCGCACTAATTAGCGTGAACTTCATTGAATAGACAAAACAAACGGAATCAAAAACGTCAAACGAACAACAGTAACAAGAGCAAAACAAAACAGAAGCTGCACTGCGTGAGAAAAAAAAAATGTAAGGAAATGATTTATTAATGTAGAAGGATTACCACCTTCTTTTGCTCAGAAGGAACAAACTTTGCCAAGGACCTTACGGCGTGTAAGTCAAGACCATTTGTCACGGGACCTCCGTACGCAACATCTCCCAACATGGCTTCCATTGCTGCTGAAAGTAACGGGACCCGACAGGCACGTGACAAATGGTGTAATACTTCTAATCCAGCAAGCAAATCTGATTGAGACCTTCAAGAAAGGGAAAGAAACGACATTACTCAAGTTTATATTCCGTAGTGGACGGATAGCCTCTTAGTGGAATGAGCCACTCGTAATTCCTATTGATAGAATGTCCGGGGGATACTCCCAGAAGAGTTGGATGAGGGTGTGCGGGCCCACTTCCCTGAGCCTAGTAAACCTATTTATGACCAAAACATCAGATGTTTATGACCAGACCATCAATTTGATAATCTATGTGATGAAACCCACGCACTACTAAATTACTTGTTTTGTGGATACCAAGGGCAGATTCTCTAGCGAACTGTCCAAGAGTAGGAGGTTATTGCACTAACTAAGAGTTATCAAACATACCACTGATACGGGCAGCTGAACGCACTCTGTCCGAATTTTCGTCTTTGGAGCAGAACTGAATGGAGATACGCCAGTCCAAAAATCAAGTACGGGTGAACGTCACTCTAAAAAGTTAAATCAGATTAAACCTTGAAGACATCCAAATCGTTTACAAGAGAACCTGAAGTGTAAAAGGTCATAGTACCTGTAGAGCGAGACTTTCTTTCGGCATAAAAGGGAAAAAAAGTACTCTACCTTGAAAACAGATTTCTCTGCTGCCTCTCCCCACAAAGGGACGGAGTTGTTTAGAGACCCTGTGGCAACTCGACAGTTTGTCTGCACGGCCTCCCTGAAATTCTCCTGCGCCTCACAGGCTAACTTGAGTCCGCGCTGTATGACGACCGCGGGCAACAGTAAACCGACTTCTGGTTGAGTAGTCAGCCAAAGCCGGAAGTCAGGGTGGATGAGCACATCTTCCGCGTCGTTGTTTTGCGAATTTTGGTCGTTTCCATTCTCCACATTTTTCGGAGTGTCACTCTCGCTGTCAATGTCACGCATGTTCACGATTGTCTGATGGAGGAAGAGGAACATCCTTAGGACACAGATAAACGAAATATAACCACCTTTCATACCCCGTTCTTCTGTCATCGTCACACAAGTGTGGCGGCTCTCGTAAGCTGCTCTTTTTTGATTGTCTTAGCAGCTGCAATTGTTTTGAGGCCAGGGGGTATTGTTTCTGTTGCTTGTTTTATTGTCCCCTTCGTATCAAGCCATTCATATGCGACCTTACGAGAGCTACTATGTGACCCAAAAAATCCCCTACAGTACTCAAAGAACATACGTCTTTTTAGAACTTGTAGATACTTTAGCGCATCTTTAGACGGAATACGATAAACAGAGCAAGTATTTATGCGGCCCTTTACAGCTTTATCGATATAACATTTTTTTTTGAACACACACCTCCAGCTCGTGCATGAATTCTTCGGACCAACTGGTCGCCAAATGACAGTTTTCCAGAATTACCCAGCAGCCAGTCTTCATGCCTCGTTTCACGGCTGTCAGAGCATTCTTCATGCTAACACTCTCGCCCAGAGTCACTTGGAGCAAACGTTCGTCTTTTCGGTGAGCCCGAGCTAGATTAATGACATCAGTTATCGGATCTACAAACAAGAACATATTTTGACAGTTTGGGTGCATGAGTCACCATAATATGGCAACGCTAGGATTTAGATCACTCGCTCTACTCGATCCCAGCTTGACGGAGAATTCCTCATTGTGAGTAGAAAGAGCAGGGACCTAACGCTTATCGAGTCGGCTTTGAGCCATGGCTGAGATATCTTTGTACGGTGTTTCTAGTGCCTCTTGATTATGTTAATATTGCTTAACGACTAACCGAAACAGTTGTTTAAAGCACGGTCAGCCAATTCAGAATTAGCAATAGAATTTTCTGCCCTCCAGTTCTGACATTGACTGCGATTATCTCTATTTTTGTTGTCTTTAATATGGGAAAAATCTCGGCCTCATATTACAGAAGGAAGATTTCCAATCATGATAAATTAACTTTGATAAATTAACTTTGGGGGCCGCAGTTTTTCACGGTTGCTCCAGGCTAATGCCATTCGTTTCAATCTTCTCTAATTTCGCCTACCAATACCTAATATACCAGTCTTGTTGATATACCTTTTAACACATTTGCCACTCCTTGTGTGAGAATCTCGTGTGACGGCAGTAAGAATATAACAGGACAGGAGGGATGCGTGACTGGATACACTTGGTGCAAGTCGTATCCCACTGATCGAGTCATGCTGGCTCCCATTTGATAAAGGACAATATCTTGACACACCTGGAACAACTGAAACAGAAAAAAATAACATGACAGCAATCAACAAACGGTTGATTTTAAGAATTAACAAGCACAAGACACAAAAAAGGTCTAGAACGCACCAAAGAATAAAGAATAGAGGAAAGGCTAACAAAAACTTTAAAAAAATGTTCTGTTCTTAACTCAACGTTAAGCTACAATCATGGACAAAAGTCTTGGGACAAATTTACATTTGAGGTGCTTTTTTACACGCGCCAAGCAAACAGTCAGGCGCGAATTCATCTACACTTGTTCAGCCAATCTCTCTCTCTTTTTGATCAATGATCTATAATGCCCGTTGCTGCTTTTAGCGTTAACCATGTTTGTCCCTTCAAATACCGCACGCGCCATTCTGAGATAGAACACTTAAAATTCCGATTTACACCTCGCGTGGAGAAAAATTAAAAAAGAAAACAAAATGCGTTAATAAACCACGAAATAGCTCAGAAACAGTCATTGTCTAACGATCTATTCATAGAGTCTAGAAAAAACACATTTAGAATGTAGAAAACCACTTAAAAATGACATTTTATTTCTTAACTTAAATTCAGACAATCATGGACAAAAGTCTTGGGACAAATTTACATTTGAGGTGCTTTTTTACACGCGCCAAGCAAACAGCCAGGCGCGAATTCATCTACACTTGTTCAGCCAATCTCTCTCTCTCCCCACCCCCCCTCTACAATGTTGGACAAGTGTACACGTTCTATTTCTCCAGACAACATTGTATGGGGGGCGGGGAGGGAGGAAGAAACGCATAACAGTCCTTTTTTAAAAACTCCGTTTTAAAAACACAAAAAATTAGTGCAATTACACAAGTGTCCCAAGGAATTTTGTCCAGGATTGTAGTATAGTGTATACCATAAAAAAAAAAATGTAAATGTAAATTTAATGTCAATGCTCGAGCTCATGATAAAGCGCTTGACAATAATCCAGAGCAAATTGGAATTTGGAAATGCTGGTTTTTGAGGAAGGGGGAAAAGCGGAGTACCCGGAGAAAAACCTCTCGGAGCAATTAAGGGAACCAACAACAAACTCGACCCACATATGAGGCCGGGTCCGGGAATCGAACCCGGGACACATTGGTGGGAGACGAGCGCTCTTACCACTGCGCCATCCCTGCTCCCCAAAGCGATTGCGCGTTCTCGATCATACATCTACTTTAACTTATGCAGGCGTCTATTTCATTGAAGCGACACTTCGTACCTGGTCCGGTTGAAAGATTCTCCACAGCAACGCTTTCTGAAAGGTAGTCAAATGCGCGTAGTCCCCAGGAGTCACACCAAGGAGAACTGGAGGTAGCTACGAAACACAAACAAAACAAAATGAATTCGCAACACAGAGGGAAATATACGTAAAATGACAAACCAGATCAAATAGTCGAACGTTCTACAATCGAAAGAAAATCTTTTCTTATTTAGAGCTGAAACACAATCTAAATCTACGGACTTACCATCAGGAGGGACAATTAATTATTAATTGTTGAAACAATAGGTGTCTAGGTTTTCGGACGTTTTTTTTGGGAATGCAGTTCTAAGAGAGGGGAAGGGAAGGGGCTCCTACTTCACCCCACACTTCATCAAAAGGGCAGAAAAGGCCATTTCCGAGTTACAGTCCTTGTACCTCTGTTTCAAAACAAGTCCTCCTGAGAAACCCTTCAAATGAAAATGATTTTGATTTTGCATGAAAAACAACCTGTAAGGAAAACACTTTTTTATAGGAATGGTAGTGCACGACGATTCGTTTCGACACACAGGCAAAAGGCAACTCGAAAATGATTTATTGCATTATCGCAACCGACAATTCAAGGCTTATCGTAAATGTAATCTTACATTAAAGTACTCGCGCCACAGTTCTGACAGCTCCACAACAGATTGCTTCAGACTACTGAAGACTGGAAGACGCTCCAGCTCATCTGCTGACGCCCAAACCTAAGAGGGCAACAGAGGCAGTAAATTGTACAGTTACTTGATAGGGACTGGAGCAACAACTTAAGAACAATAACGCAGAGTGATAACCTAGGGAGCCAATAGCTAGAAATCATAGCTAGAGCAAAATTTTTTTCCAAACTAAATACGAAATTTTACGATAATAAAGTCTGTTTGCAATGTGAAAAAGAAAATTAAGACAAAAAAAATGTCTGATTGAAATCCACAGAAACGGCTAACTAAGCTGGGCAATATGCATTTAAATATTCTAAAAAAAAACTGAGTAAGATGGTGATTGACAGGGAACAAAAATGACTAGGAAGAGGAGGATTGTCTACAGGCACGGCAATCCTCGGATAGTGCTTAAACCCAGTCCACGCGATACAGAATCCAACGCATAAACCACTAGAGGTTTGAAGATTGTGACCAAGTGATTGTGTGCTCTCAACCTTCGGGTCCTTTAAGGCGCCCTCTACAAAAGTGACGTTAATTCAGACAACTGAATATCGACACCCTTCACTTTCGAACACATTCAATGCGTCATTTCCATACCTGTTCTGAAACCCAGTTTGAAATATCGCCATCTAGAGCGCAGTCAGCCTGGGTGTTGCTAGGTAACTGGGTAAACAGCTGCCATTCATCGCGCGAGACGGAACCGTTGTTCATCATTTTCTCCGCAGCCAGTAAAAATGCAAACACGTGATTATCACCTGAAACAACACCGAGAAATCTGGTGAAGTCTTTGCAAACACCTGAGGGGATTGGAAGGGGGATATCTGCGTGATCAACCCATATTACATCTGTCGGGTAAACTGTAAAATGCAAGGACCACTTGAACAAACAGTAGCGGAGTGAAGCCGGATCTTGGTTTAGATCAGGATCAGCAGTGGAAAATATAGGTGACGCTATACCTTATTACGTCTCCTTGGGAGCCACGTTAAGAGCCAGGTTTGGCAAGGAACCCTTTCTGTAAACTCTGTTCGCTATCATGTTGGGCTTGTAAAACTAACATTGCGCTCCCTTTCAACGCGACAAAAAAAACAAACAAAACAAAACAAAAAAAAACACAGATGTTCTCACAGCGAAAACATAAGGTCCGTGACCTTTCTTGGTCATTGAAAAGAACAGCTTTCTGTACTGTTATACTGTTTCTTGATTTCCTGAAGAACTTGTGTACACATCAGCGCTAGTATTTTCGTTCGAATTAGTCTTGAACTTAGTAATTTAAACAAGGTTAAGATTACAAAAAAGATCATCATAAATAACACCGTTATTATTTAACTACGAAATTTGTAACAAGGAAATGGATTATTACATCCTGTAGAGCAAATGCACGGTAGCCACAGGCATCAATTTTCAAAATTCCGTAACCTTTCCCTGACTTTCCCTGATTAAAAAAAAAGTTCCCTATCCGAATAAATACAAACTGGCAGATAATTACCAGCGTCTGGCCCCAACTTACAGCGGGTCCTTCTACTAGTCCATTAACTTTAAGTGTTCAACAAATTGCCATTCTTCGCTAATGAAAAATATCACGGAGTTCCGACAGCGTTCATTGTTGCTAATGCAGACGTGTTATAATTTTTTTTTTTCAGTTTAAGTTTACCTGAATTTTCTTTAAATCATCAATTTTCCCTGACTCAAAATAAAATTTCCTGACATTGAAGATTTTTTTTCCCAAACTGTGGCAATCCTGAAATGAAGCTATCGCTATCAACTTACTTTGAAACAAGCTCCAAGAAGTACGCTCGAACATTTTCCTGGACAAAGCGGTGACGAGTTCTGCTGCCCTGGCAGCTGCTGAGCCGCTGCTCTTCTTGCCTCGGTTCCTTTCAGAAACAGTGTCGTGAAAGAGCTGCATGAAGGCTTTCAGTGGAAAGCGATAGTACGGGTGCAGCTTCTGCAGTTCACACATCACTGAGAAAAGCAACGCGCCATGTTGGGCCACAGGAAGAAAATCCTTCTGCTTCGTTAAGAGCTCTGTTTTCATCGTCTGTGCAAGAAAACAGAGTGGGCTTGAAGTGAGTGTCGCAAAACCAAAAGGAAAGAAATTGCACTGACCAATCAAAGGACACAATATAGCCAACGAACCAATCATGTACTCAGCCAGTGGTAGCTGACTCGAAGCGCGAAAAAAACGAGTGCAAGTGAGTTGCGGTTCATTTTGGTTTTACCTGTGATTTGGCTTGAAAGTATTGGTTTTAGTGGAGGGAGGAAAAACAGGGAAACCGGAGAAAAACCTTCGAGGCAGGGGCCCCTTTCTTGAAAGTTCCGGCGGTAACTTTACGATCCCGAAGCCAAATCTACGGAATAGTGGTACAGATTCAGCTAAAAAACAGTCTACCTTTTTCGATTCCTGAAGGGTTCATGGGTTGAATTTCGGTACTATTTTTGAATGTGAACACGGCAAACAAAAGCAGCTTTTCGGCACCGGTTACCACGGGAACTTTCATGAAAGGGGCCCCAGGAAAAGCTTCCCTGTTATAATACCAGGCAGGAATCGGACGCAGATCACATCACAATTTATTGAATATATGAAATAAATTTCAGTTAATCAACAACTCTTGTTTCTATTTTGAGCTATGTACTCTGCTAATTATTCATTCATCGACCTTGGATGACCTCACGTGAGACTCCTCCTGAGAACCATCCAATCAGAGCGAACTTGATTATCTTGATACGTGCTTGCTAAATTTGGCCATTGTCCTTTTGCTCTTACACGAGTTAGACAACAGTGCGACATTTTGTCCAGAATATTTTCTATTCCCTCCCACCCACCCAAAGCTCAAGCTCGCTCATAGGTCTTCGTAATAATGCAGTTTGCCTATGGCCTTTCTCAATCAACTAAGACCTTTGCAGTCAAACTTAAAATGTAGGGCAACACCAGTCTTGCACATAGGTTGTACTGTACACTATTAAAACTCCAGGCACAACATGTAAATCCCGGAGTTTACGCACCACCTATAGTTGAACTTAATATATGCGTTTATTGTTAAATGAGCAATGGGACTCTCAGAATAAGTGTCTCTTTTGAGGTTTCTTTGTGTACACTACTTGAAATTACAAAAAGGAACATTTATAACCTTTAGAGCCATTATATACCACCTTTTCGGTGGTTTAGACATGTCAATGTATTAAAGGATCCTTACGATTCTCAGAGACTCTTAAGTTATGTTACTTTTGCCAAAAAAAAAAAAAAAAAAAAATACTGTACGTAGCCCGCTTAGGTTTGTTTATGTAGATTAGAACACTCTGCCAGTCCAATAATAGATACTAGAGATCATAATTCACAATTCATTGTTACTGTTCTTTACATGTTCTGTTAAGTTGGTCAAATAAACACGGGAATGGGGATGAAGTGCTCCTCTCGTCACACTCTTGCCCCCATAGACTCGATTTTCGGAGGCCAACTCCCTCCAATTTTTTTCCCCTGGAGTTAGGTTAGTGGAGGCCCACTCTCTCCAGTCAGAGAGGAGGCCCACTCCCTCCTCTCTATCCACTGTCTACATTTCCTTGGGCTGTAGGTTTTGTTTTCGTGACACTCCAGGGCTTCATGGGGCTAAAATATTAACTGAGCACTCTGTCACCCACTTCCCCATTTTCAGCCACATAAAGTTGTTGTTGTCCTTATTTTAAGAGAAGCAAGGGGAGGTTGATTAAATTGGTGAAAAGCGAGTGATCTCAGCACCACGTCATACCCACTCCTTCGCGCTTTCAGTGCTCCATTAAATGCACAAATAAAATGATAGCAAGCGAAAAAGGCTGAAACAAGGACAAACAAACAACTCACGTCAGCTTCACTGCATCTTTCTTCTGCCATGGATATGACATCTTTACTCTTAATGACAGAATCCAACATGGAAATGTCTTTTAACAGAGGACCACTGAGGCTAAGAACCTTCTCAAGGATAAACTCCTGAGGAATAAAAACACAAGAATATTGTAAAAATTAAAGAAAAATAATATAAATGAACGATGGTGATAACAATTCATAGAGTTTTGTAAGGGAAGAAAAACTTAGTTTGGTCATTTTCAAATATCGTTCAAACGTTTAAGTACTATTCGAGGCAATTGCGAAATAAAGATCGTAAAGACAAAATTTTCTTCAGTGCTCTTTTGTCCACTGTTTTTCATTGACAGCATCGCTCAGTAGTTTCTAAGGGAAAGAAATCAAACCAACAAATAAACAAACAAAATAAAACAAAATGCCAAGCCGTCACGCCTACATTTCCGCTGAGCTTCCAGCAACTAGTGTTCCAATGGCTGATAAAATAAGAGTTGCAATTAAGGCTAATCAAATCGCAGGATTTGCGTCTGAAAACCACTTGGTTTCGCCAAATGGACTTTTGTTTTCAACTTAATGCAAATCTTGCGAAAAGTAGATGGCTGAAAACAGTCGGCTGTCATTAACAGTACCTTAGCATGATCAATCTGTTGTTTGTGAAGGCCAACATCCCTCTCAATCGATCTCAACTGTGCATCAAACTCGGGTCTCTCAAGCCGCAACGTATCCGCCAGCAGCATATCACAGATTCCCTCTCGGCTCACGTCCATGCTGACGGTGCAAGTCTTGGAAAAGGGCAGCGGACACTGTCCCTCTCCGGGAATGAAGAGAGGCAGAGAGGAACTGAGGTAGAGGCGGAATGAAGGGTTGTAATCCACGGCAGTCTTGCCTATAGTCACTTGGAGGACTCCGTCTGAGTTGGTGAACGTTTGTCGAGAAAGAACCAACTCCAGTGTTTTGTCCCAACGTCTTCTTTCAACGTGAGTGACCAGTAGCACTAACCCTTTCTTGACAGCGGCGCGAACTTTACTGACTGCAATAAAGAAAGTGGCAGGTTTTGAGATAAAGCAATCACATCATCTTCAAATGGAAAGAAGCACCGTAATTATGATAATTGAATGGCCCACCAACTCCCTGAACCTGAGTCCATGCTTAAAACGCATTTCCTTGCAAAAAACAAAAAAACAAACAAACAAACAAAAAACAAAAACAAAAACAAACTCAACTCGTTTTTCTCTCGAGTTAGATCGCTGCTTGGACAAGATCCCTAACAATGTATCCCTTAGAGTTCCCCGCTGATAAAACTTACTAAACCGGAGTTTACAGCTACTTTGGTCAATATCTACTCAACATCCGCAACACCAGCTGTAACAGTGCTGGAATCGAACTTAGGGACTTCCTGCTTTTCATTTTTCTATCGACAACGATGCCTCGCGTTAATCAAAAGAACGTGACTTGATTCAAAGTAAAAAAAAAAAAAAGAAAGAAGAAAAGAAGCAAAAGCTAGACATTCCCCTGTCTGATGAAGGATTTACCTAAGTCAGGATCGTCAGCTTGCACAACAAGAATTCGTCCTTCACTCAGATTCATCACTGGTGTTGGACCAGAAGGTCCCGGCTGAGGAGAGCCGTCGATCTACCAAAGGACAAAAACAGAGGGCATTCTATTAGATAGTCAATTATAAAATAGGAGATACTAAGCGCGCTCCCACTGATCCATTTAACAAATTGACGCCAGTTTTTCCATGTCTCTGTCCATTTATTGATCATAAGTTTCGTCATAACGTTTTTAAAGTAGCTGTGGATCCGCAGACTGTTTTGACAATGTTATGATGAAATTCATTGCCAATAATAAGACAGAAACATTAAAAATTGACCCAATGAGTATGCGAGAATTTCTGTAGTTGCCATAAAAAGGTGTGTTTAGATCAGAGCACTTAAACCCTGTCATGACGTTTTACATTCGCGTGTATACCGAGAAAATAAGTAACTCGTAGGTTATTCTATGGTATAACAATCGAAAACGTTGCATAACAGGTAATAATATAGATTTTAATAGGTAAGGTACCAGAGCATACCTGTATTCCCATGGCTTCAGCCAGCTTCTCAGTTAACATCTTGTCACTGAAGCTCGTCAGAACACTCCCTGTTGTGCGCTCGGTTCTGGACGTGGCTGGAGTCTCAGACGGAATCTCGGTCTCTTGAAAGCCGGACTCCTGGTCGTCTAAATATCAACGAGGACAGGATAAGACTTGTGTTACACTTGTGTAAAATAAATTATGATAATACGTTTGTCATCAAACATCACAGTTGTATCAAATAATATGAGATAAGTCATTACAAGAAATATCAAACACTCAAGAGAGTGATAGCTCAGTTGGTAGAGCACTGCACAGGTATCGCAGAAGTCATGGGCTCCAATCCCGTTCAGGCCTGAATTTGTTCAAGTTTTAATACCTAAGTTGTGTTGACAACTGCGATGATCACAGCAGATCTTTCTCAGCAGTTCAAATATACGATCTTTTTTATATTCTTTTGCATTCTTCATCATCTACGGGTATATTAAGAACTCACAAAGTGATCAGCTTCCAATTGGCTTGATAGTTGGTAGAGCAGAGCACTGCACCGGTATCGCAGAGGTCATGGGTTCAAATCCCATGCTGGCCTGATTTTTTTTCAGGCTTTAATCAGTTTCACAATTGCTTAAGTTGTGTTCATAACTGCGATGATCACTGATATCTTCATATCTTTCACCGCAGTTCAAATATATGATCTTTCATATATTTGTTCGCAGTCGAACGTTTGACGACGTTTCCAAACACCGCAATGAAAAAGAAAACTGAAAACACGAAAACTACTCCGCGACGAGTCGTATTTTCAACTCCGTTCTCGTTGCTTAGAAACGTGGTCAATAACAATCTTAATCGCTTTTATTTTTACATGCTTAGGAAGCAGCAGAAATATCACACTTGAACGAGGCGCTGGAACCTACAGCTGTATATATTTAACTCTCATTAAATAGGGCTTTTTTTTTCAATCGAATGTCGCAGAACTAAACCAAAGAAAATACTCTGCAGAGGACAGAGACAATCCAGTGAACTAATGCCAGCTCGACACAAATGCACGTGATCCGTACAAAACGCGGGAAAAAGTGTATGAGCGACTCGTGAATGGTTTTAGATTTACTTCTGATTGGATGATAAAGTGGTTGAGATTTTTAAACCAATCACAAGGTATATTCATGCAAAACCAAAGCAAATGCGAATTTCTTTCGACACTCGAGTGAAATGTGCTCTGACATGTAATATCCAAATGTTTCTCATTATTGCTTAAAAAATGAAACCTGCATAATAAAATGTTTTGCTGTTACACAGGTCTAAAAGCACATATGGAGGGATTTTGATAGCGGACATATTCGTGAAAGCAGAGGATGTAACATATTTTTGGCGCCGCAAGGCGCCTTGGGAGTGCTTAAAGCCCGAGCTACCTAGGGGTGTGGGGGCATGCTCCCCCAGGAAATTTTTAAGAAAGAACACAGAGAAACGTTGTTTCCAGTGTTTCTAGAAACCAAGTATCAGTTTCCCAGGGAAGGTTGGAGTTCACTCAAATTCTCTTTAAAAAGTAAAATATTTAATGCAAATGGCCAAATGGTAGGGGATGAGGGAGGGGGATGGCGACAGCAGAATTTTCAGTTGTTATCATTACGAATTTATTTTTTTTATAGAGTTTCAAAAAGATTTAGGTAACTGAGGTTAATCTTTGTCAGCTTTACCTTTTCAGTTTCGTGGATCTGAAACGCGAAACCAATCAAATATTCCACTCGATAAGCAAAGAAAAAAAAAGTAATGTGGCAGTTTTGAAGAACTTAATTGCAGTATGCTGCTATCCTCTCGTTAGTAAATTTATGAGATGCTTATAAGTAAAGCCAAATTATAATAATGAAATAATAAAAATAAAAATAAAAAATCCCTCAAATATGGAAACTAAAGTACCGGACATGGAATGGAAAACTATAGAAAATAAATAGAAAATCATATGGGACTGCAAACCTTACCTGTCTCTTTAAGCGACTGCAGAAACTGATCAACTTCATTATCTGAGAGCTGTGGATCAGCTTCATCATCGTCTGCTCCAGACTGTTCCAGATTAGCGTAATCCAAAGCGGGAGCAGCATCTAGCTCAATGGATGATCGTCCAGACTGGCGTGAGTGAGAGCGTTCAGACTGTCTTGTCTCTGGACGGCTGTTTTGACCTTGGTCATCTACAGACGATAAAGAACAACAAGCCTTACTTCCCCTTAGACTAACTATGCCTAAATAAATTGTTTGAATTTAGACACAAAACTGAACCACCGAATAAAACAAAATAGGGAGTTTTAGCAATGCCGACGGCGACGGCGGGGACGACGCCTTGTAAAAAAAGAATTTATATTTTACCTTTGGATGTCGCAACTTTGTAAATCTGTTCAGTACGCCTATCGGTCTAAGAACTTGCTCAGGTTAAACAAGCACCGACAGCGTTCAGTTCCAAAAGAAAATACGACATATTAGCCACTGTGGTTCGCGTTTTCCAAAATACGTAGAACTTGGTCATTTCACGCTGTTGTTTCGCAGAGGACGGCAAAGAAATGTACAAAGATTCAACACGCACGTGTACAGCTATTGTTTTGCTCATTAAATCTTTTGTTTGGTGGCGCTCTCGTCGCCGTCGCCGTCGTGCTTTGCTAAAACTCTCTAATACCTTGATGCAGCGCCCTTATCCATATCTCAGCCTGATTATGCGGATCGATCAACAGCGGCCAGGCACGTGTCCGATCTTCACTACAACTCCTTAATATCAAAGCATCCTGCAGCGCCTGCTCGTCGAAGGGTAACTCATTCCTTTTCCAATCATCCACCTCGTTGGCAGCAGCTAGAATCGCTCTCAGTGACACACCCTCACGCAGTGGCACAGTGTTAGTAGACAAAGTTGATGCAAGCGTCGACTGGGTTGTCGGACGAGAGGTTCTACCTGAAGAAGATATGGTATACTTTGTTTGGATCTTTAAATTTGGTTCAGTCGGGAGGGCTAGGAGCTTTCTTCATTTGTCTCAAACCAATGGGGTGCAACGACAACATAAAATATATATATTTTTTATGTAAATACGTTAAGGTGGCTGAACACAGTTTTTGATACCTCAATTTCATTTACCTTTGCTTCTAAAACCCTTGATCCTTTGGTCGCCAAAAATGGCAGCAAGGAAGTTGACAAAACAAACTTCAATTTTTGATAATTAAACTGTCGTATGTGCCGTTGCCATGGCAACATGATTAATTATAAACAGGCGTTTAAAATCGGTTTTGTTTATTTGCAGAAAATCTAGTCATTAGATTTTCTTTATAATTTGCATGCAACAAGCTTGTAACGATACTCACATGTTAATATCATTTGTGAAGAAAAATAGTACAGACAGCGCGAACATTCAGCAAATAAAATGATCGCTGTATTGATGCAATGCTTGTTTTTATGCAATACTTGTGCGCGCGCTGAATTGCGTTAGCACGAGCGCGCGCGAAAACTGTGTTGGGGCACCTTAAGCTATAAAAGTGAGCCGAAACAGTCAAGACTAACGCGTAAACAACAACATGAATAATTCAGATTTTGGCTGATAGCTGGAGCGCCTTTTCAAAGGGTCGCTTAATAAAACATTTCTGAAAAGCAAAATTCATTCCGTTAAAATTCCCAAACAAGAATGGACTTTATCTTAGCTTAACATGCACTGTAGCCAACAAATCATTACCTGCATTATTAGGCTCAGTGTAATTGCTTTTGTTCCGAGAATCTTCGAGTACCACTGACGACAAACTGAGCAGTCGCTTCTCGGGCTCTCGGGAGACTCCATCACACACCCTCAGCCAGTCAGTAAACAGCTCATCTCGGGCAGCAGGCACAAGAGGTCCCAGGTAACAAACAGAGGCAGCTGTGACCAGGGCATCACCTGGTGCAGTGAGAAGATGCTGCTTTGCGGTCGATCGATTGCTATGCCACAAGTTCGAATAGGTTGACAGACTGTCGACAAGAGCCACTCCCTTGGCTTGCACAGCTTGTATGTTCTAACGAGAAAAAAATAGTTTGTGTATAAGATAGAATTGTACTATTTTAGTATCATTAAGTGATTAGAATCATTTTCACCGTGTCTTGGATGGGATGCTAGTCTTTTGCAAGGTTACTCTTAGCGTTAACTTCGCCGTTACCCATTTATACACCAGGGTGGAGAGAGGCAACGCGAGGGTAGTGCCTCGACCGAGAAAAACAAAAAAACAAAAACAAAAAAAAACCGGCCAAAGTCAGAACCCGCATTGCTCGATCTGAAGGTCATTCCACTAAGCATTAGGGAACTGAGCCTCCCGTATTTAAAAAGAACAACTCTAAAATTGACTAATTTTGACATGTTTGGTTTCGTGACCTCTTTTATTCTCAACAGAAAGACCGGGCCGATTACGCAACGACAGATGTGCACAGATAGATGTACATCACAGATGTACACGAACGGAGGCAGAGCAAAAGAGCCCGCCAAATGTATCATATAGGGTTTTGGGGGTTAAAGCGAAACAAAGAACATAGCATACCGATAAACATTCGTGAAGGAAGGTTGCAGTTCTCACAAGTTATTTCTTTTTAATCAATGTTAACAGTCTTTACCTGGATCTGTTTTTCAACTGTTCTGGAATGTTTGACACTGTCCTTGTACAACTGGATGTTCGACTCAAGCTCTTGTTTGATGGCATTACACTTCACTCGCATCTCTCTTAGAATGGACTTTGCCTGCGAAAGGACAATCACTTGTTTTGCACAATACCAAGATAAAAGGGACACTGGAAGACAAATTAAGTAGTTGACACAATCGAGAAACAGTTCTTCATCCAAGATTTTCATATCTTAAAGTTCAGTACAGGAGTCCACAAACCTCTCCCCCGCTCAATGTTGTTAGACTGCTGTGACAGATATCAAAAAAGGAGATTCGGCATAACTTGCGCAGGAAAGAGGGAAGGGGGAAGAGTAAAATAGAGGCACAGGTTTTACCCTGTAAATGGGTGTCATTTACCAGAGAATAGGACTCAAAATGACAGCCTCTCAACAATATCGCAATTAATGCCGCCCAGTAATTATTACCGTGCGCCCAGGTTTCAGTTCAGTTCAGTTTTAAGGGAGACAATTGGTGTTTAATTGGTGTGAGATGTGTTAATTACATCATGAGATCTTTAAAAAAACGTTCGGCAATTATTCTTAGTCCAATACTCGTTCTCCCATCTCACAGCTCCTTAAATCCCACGGATTACCTTTTCGAGTTCCTGCTCTGCTCTCTGCAGCTGCTGTCGTTTTGGTTCCAGGGCTCTGTGTACCAAACAGAACTCATACACGGCTCGTACCCACAGGCAGAGGGACCTAGCAGCCACGCTGCCGTCCTTGACAATGTCTGCACGGAACAATGGGTTGTCGTAAAAACCTTTGAGCGCATTGAAAATGGAATCAGCCATGCCAGTCATGTTGTAGAATTCTAGATCTTTGAAAAAGTTGTTCCGGTTGAGGAGAAGCTTGCCCTCTTCCCAGCTGGAGGCAAAAAAAAAGAATTCGAATAACCATGTTAGCAGCAACAACGTAGATTGAAAGGTTTGTCGAAAAACAATGTATTAATTTTATACCGGAAGTCGTCGATTAATGACATATTTCGGTGCTCGCAATTATTTCTATCGTCTTGGTGTGTAGAAGCATTAATGACCGTTAAACGATAGCTCGACTTGTATATCGATTAAAAAAAAAAAAAAAAAAAAAAAAAAACATTGCGCCTGCACAAAAACGCAGGAGGTGCATGGGGACAGCGCTTGTCTAACGCTTAAGTGGATTTTTGTGTGTTTAACGGGACTACGCATTTGATGGACGCTTTTAAAGACGTAAATCGGAGTAAGCGTGTAGAAGTACTGAATAATTCAGCAAACGTACACAAGTAATGCTGCCCTCCCCCCCCCCCCCCAACCCCGTGGAGGGGGGGGGGTAAATAAATTACAAAACTCGCAAAAACGAAACGTCTGAACGAAATTATTCTCGGTATTCGACTGGCACTGTAGCTTGTAATCGAGGCTTACGTGGGGGTATCATTAAGGAGATTTTAAAATTCCATTTGCATGTGAAAAGACTCCCCGCATTAGCCTCTGTTACAAGCTAGTTCCAAGCCAATACCGAAGAGACGATTATGGTCTATTAAAAACCTACGTCTGCTCCTTTCCAAACATAAGGCAAACTGCATCTACAACCAATTTAACGATGGCTGGAGGAGTTCGGTAACTTCTGATTTCTTCGACATCGTGGATATCCAGCAAATTGATGGCCCTCCATGCTGCATCAAACAAGGGGTTGACCTGGCAAACAAACAAAAAAAAAGAGCGAAAAGAAAATGAAGACCATAATTTAACAACTAATGACTGGATAGGGTAATGTGCCACATCATAATAAATAGGAAACATGCACTGTGTTTCTATCAGTTTTAGTATAAATCTACTAGCGCTCTATCACCAATGCC
>JAHPZR010030624.1:7500-12500 GCA_019787425.1 Platygyra sinensis | reverse complement strand
TTAACCGTTTTTAACCAGAGAACGCTTTTACATTTTAATAATTCTATTTGGTGTTGGTCATTGATCGTGTTTTAGCCTAGTCGTATTATAATTCAAATATTGTTAATTCAGTGCTAGAGCCGTGATTTTAAAGCTTCATTAAACTGTCTGTCTGTCTGTCTGCCTGCCGGTCTGCTTGACCGAGTGTCTGTCTGTTTAAGCCCAGTTATAATCCATCAAATCTTTTCGCTCGCGCGCGATTGGTCTAAACACGTCACGTGACCGCTCTCGGAAAACTGTTCGCTTCTCGGAACAGATAATGTCCGCGGACAAATATCCTAGCATATTTTCGCGCCAAATGGAGACTATTGTTTATTTATCCGCATAGTTTTGGGAGAATATAAAAGACTGTCGTAGCCAATATTTAGAAACTTCTATATCTATTTTTGTCAGGTTGTTCAGTACATTGGTGAGATATGTCGATATCTTTTGGCGCAACCTCATCGTCCTTCAGAAGCCCAGCACTCGGTCCGCCTTGCTACCGGTAATGGACTCCGCCCTCAGATATGGGAGGAGTTCCAGACACGCTTCGGCATCAAAGAGATTGGAGAATTTTATGGTTCAACTGAGGGAACCGCCTCTATAGTCAACATAGATAGTACACGAGGTGCTTGTGGTTTCGTGTCCGAGATCTTTCCCGCTGCCTACCCTGTGGTTATTTTGAAAGTTGATCCTGAGACTGGTGAGCTAGTCCGGGGATCAGATGGGTTAGCAAAGAGAACTAAACCTGGAGAAGTTGGGCAGATTGTTGGAAAAAGTATTAAAGGTATTTATATCCTGACTTGTTTCAGTTGTCTGTTTCACTAAGGGATGGACCATTATCTTTTTAAGGGGGAGGGGAATGTTGTTTTTTTAACATTCCTGCACAGCAAAAGCTGCTGAAAAAAAATCGCGCAAGGGAAGCCATGGTAACGAAAATCGAGCAAGTCCTTTCTACTATTGCTCAATATTTCGATACTTGATCGAAAAAACATTCTTGTACAAGTTATTGTCCACCAAAAAAATCATGCACAACCTAAAGGTGAGAGAACATCTCATGCCTCGGAAAATTGCCCACCCACCCCCCTCCCCTGCCTCACACCCTAACCTTCAAAAATATAATGGTCCGTCCCTAATATCACTGTTGTATCGTGCAATATTTGGTTTCTACTTGAAATATCAGCACGCAATAAAGTAGAAAGGCGATAAAAAGAAAGAATGTCATGTACTAGGCTGTTTTCAAGTCTCCTTCGCAGTTGATGCCGAAGTCATCACGCAAGTCTTCTCGTCACACAAGCGGTGTCGTTGCGTTACAATCCAAGTAACGGCTGCGAAGGAGAGCAGATATTGTTACGTTGTAATACAAACAATTTCTCAAACCATGGTGGTAAACATGTGCGGTAATCAGTGAAAAGGATTTAGATTTTGTTCTTGGAACTGATAGCTCCTTACTGCTCGCCACAGGTGATCCTTCCCAGCGTTTTGACGGATACCTGAACCCATTAGAAACCAAGAAGAAAATTGCCCACGACGTTTTTGAGAAGGGTGACTCGGCATTCCTCTCCGGAGACTTAGTTCTCAAAGATGAGTATGGCTACATTTATTTTCACGATCGTACCGGCGACACGTTCCGATGGCGCGGCGAAAACGTGTCGACGGCCGAAGTGGAGTCGGTCATGAGCAAAGTGTTAGGTCTTCGTGATGTGGTTGTTTATGGCGTGATGGTTCCGGGCACTGAAGGACGTGCTGGCATGGCGGCCATTGTTGATCCTGACTACAAAGTGGACCTGGTGGCGTTAGCTAGTAGTTTGAAGAAGCTCTTGCCGAGTTATGCTTGTCCCATGTTCCTGAGGATCGTACACAGTGTCGACTTGACGGGTACATTTGGCTTAAAGGGGCTCAGTCACGGTATTTTGAGTTATTTTGAGCATCGAAAAAATTACCGCCAAATTGAAGGAAACCTGAAAGTAACACTTTATAAAGATAGAAAAACATCGAAGAGTTAATAATAAACCATAAAGGAACAAGGATGGTTAAGGATGGCGAAGATTGTTACGGATTGCAAACAACGAATTTGAAAAGTTTAGCTAAGCTTTTCAAACCGCTTAACCGTGACTGAGCCCCTTTAATTCCAGTTTTGATTACATGGTTATCAGAGAAACTGGTTGGAAATGTAACCAGTTTTGTTAATTGTACGCATGATCAGTGCAAAACTGAACTTTCATTATATTTAACAAATAAAGAAGCCTAAGCCGCGTATTACACTGTGATAAAACACGATGGTCATTTGAGAACACGAGGGAAATGGTAGAAAACACGAGCCGCAGGCGAGTGTTCCCAAATGACCGGAGTGTTTTATCACAGTGTAATACACCGCTTAGGCTTCTTCATTTGCTTTAAAATATAGATTTTACGCGCGCAAAACAATAAAAAATGATTTTTCGGCTATGTTTTATACTCTGATAAAACATGGGTTTTTGACCAATCAGAGCGCGCGCAGGGTCCAATCTAGATTTTAAACTAAAATATATTTATAACTACATTCTAATTTCTCCACGAATGATTTGCTCATACTTGTTCTCATCAAGGGCCAAGTACATTTTCTCTCTAGAATCAAAGTAAAACAATTGATCCTCGATAACGCCTATATCAAAACCTTGGTCTCTTAGCTTGCTCTTTTGAAGTTTAAATGTACCCGTCAAGTCGACACTGTGTACGATCCTCAGGAACATGGGACAAGCATAACTCGGCAAGAGCTTCTTCAAACTACTAGCTAACGCCACCAGGTCCACTTTGTAGTCAGGATCAACAATGGCCGCCATGCCAGCACGTCCTTCAGTGCCCGGAACCATCACGCCATAAACAACCACATCACGAAGACCTAACACTTTGCTCATGACCGACTCCACTTCGGCCGTCGACACGTTTTCGCCGCGCCATCGGAACGTGTCGCCGGTACGATCGTGAAAATAAATGTAGCCATACTCATCTTTGAGAACTAAGTCTCCGGAGAGGAATGCCGAGTCACCCTTCTCAAAAACGTCGTGGGCAATTTTCTTCTTGGTTTCTAATGGGTTCAGGTATCCGTCAAAACGCTGGGAAGGATCACCTGTGGCGAGCAGTAAGGAGCTATCAGTTCCAAGAACAAAATCTAAATCCTTTTCACTGATTACCGCACATGTTTACCACCATGGTTTGAGAAATTGTTTGTATTACAACGTAACAATATCTGCTCTCCTTCGCAGCCGTTACTTGGATTGTAACGCAACGACACCGCTTGTGTGACGAGAAGACTTGCGTGATGACTTCGGCATCAACTGCGAAGGAGACTTGAAAACAGCCTAGTACATGACATTCTTTCTTTTTATCGCCTTTCTACTTTATTGCGTGCTGATATTTCAAGTAGAAACCAAATATTGCACGATACAACAGTGATATTAGGGACGGACCATTATATTTTTGAAGGTTAGGGTGTGAGGCAGGGGAGGGGGGTGGGTGGGCAATTTTCCGAGGCATGAGATGTTCTCTCACCTTTAGGTTGTGCATGATTTTTTTGGTGGACAATAACTTGTACAAGAATGTTTTTTCGATCAAGTATCGAAATATTGAGCAATAGTAGAAAGGACTTGCTCGATTTTCGTTACCATGGCTTCCCTTGCGCGATTTTTTTTCAGCAGCTTTTGCTGTGCAGGAATGTTAAAAAAACAACATTCCCCTCCCCCTTAAAAAGATAATGGTCCATCCCTTAGTGAAACAGACAACTGAAACAAGTCAGGATATAAATACCTTTAATACTTTTTCCAACAATCTGCCCAACTTCTCCAGGTTTAGTTCTCTTTGCTAACCCATCTGATCCCCGGACTAGCTCACCAGTCTCAGGATCAACTTTCAAAATAACCACAGGGTAGGCAGCGGGAAAGATCTCGGACACGAAACCACAAGCACCTCGTGTACTATCTATGTTGACTATAGAGGCGGTTCCCTCAGTTGAACCATAAAATTCTCCAATCTCTTTGATGCCGAAGCGTGTCTGGAACTCCTCCCATATCTGAGGGCGGAGTCCATTACCGGTAGCAAGGCGGACCGAGTGCTGGGCTTCTGAAGGACGATGAGGTTGCGCCAAAAGATATCGACATATCTCACCAATGTACTGAACAACCTGACAAAAATAGATATAGAAGTTTCTAAATATTGGCTACGACAGTCTTTTATATTCTCCCAAAACTATGCGGATAAATAAACAATAGTCTCCATTTGGCGCGAAAATATGCTAGGATATTTGTCCGCGGACATTATCTGTTCCGAGAAGCGAACAGTTTTCCGAGAGCGGTCACGTGACGTGTTTAGACCAATCGCGCGCGAGCGAAAAGATTTGATGGATTATAACTGGGCTTAAACAGACAGACACTCGGTCAAGCAGACCGGCAGGCAGACAGACAGACAGACAGTTTAATGAAGCTTTAAAATCACGGCTCTAGCACTGAATTAACAATATTTGAATTATAATACGACTAGGCTAAAACACGATCAATGACCAACACCAAATAGAATTATTAAAATGTAAAAGCGTTCTCTGGTTAAAAACGGTTAAAAATAATCATAAGCTTTCGGCTATCAGTCTATAGCCTTTAACGAATGAAAAAATTGTAAGCGCGTGGACGGAATTTATACGAAAAGGGGTGCGAAAAATTCTTATAAAAGTGTAATACAAAAAGAGGTGTGAAAAAGGAGTGAAAAATAATGTAAAAAAGAGACTAATTACAATAAAATGGAGTATTGCCTAGGCAACGGCTTAGAGTTATTTTCCGCGTCGAAAGTCTCTATGTTTTTCAAATGGGCTGATCCATCTGATACTCACAAGGGTTTTGCATGCCTCCCCTACATCAGCGGCCTAACTGAGCCTCTCACGAGATTACTCCGTAAAAATGAAATCCGCGTTGTCAACAAACCATTCAAAACCCTTCAACAAGAATTCCCGTCTC
>JAHPZR010030623.1:7500-12500 GCA_019787425.1 Platygyra sinensis | reverse complement strand
TAAGTTATACAACCCGCCCCGATTATATAGCATTGCTACATGCGGTTTGTATAAATATAAAAATTTGTTAAATTTCAATAATTTAAATAAAATGATGAAATGTTTTTGTAAACTCGCAAATTCATGTTATTAAAACGTCTCATTTTGACTTTTACAGGTAACTTTTAACAATAAAGGCTATTTTTTAAAAAGAATACTTGTGGCAATACATCTACTAAAAGTTTCCTGGGTCTCTTAACAGTATTCGAGTCCGTACGTTAGTCCCTCATTTAGTGGTTTTTTTAATGACATTTTCACTAAATGGAAGTTACTAAATAAATGGCATTGATTACGTTCTTTTCTTAACTCGAGAAAAACATTTTGGGGCTCTGTTGTTGTTTCACAAAAGCCCTTTAAAACTTAACTAGCTAGAAAGGTATTGTTCCATAGCAAGATTTTTTCTTTGATGACAAGGTTACCACGGAAATAAAGACACCCAGAGAGTTCAAGGTGTACATCGGAGAAAAGTCAAACGTTTCTCGAAGAGTGTATGTGATCTTTAGCTGGTCGCTGTTGCCAGTTCAGGAATGGCGGTTGCCGTGACTTCGCTCATTCACCGTGGTACAATATCAGGCTTGTGCCTCATTTGTCTTGCTATAATAGTGTTCTATGACATCCAAGTTCTGAACTTTTGGAGCACACCGCATCGCATTACGAGTGATGCTAAAGAGTAAGTTCATTCATTCACTGTAATATATCAGTGTTGCTGACTGCAATTGGGAAATGATTCTGAAAGTAGCCACAATACTTAAGTCATTTCGTGGAAAACTTTTCATCAAATGGAAGAGAACATGTTTAAAATCTGACACAACAAACACTTTTATACAACAAAGCAGCAGTATGCATTTAATTAACGAAACAATTTCGACTTAAACATTAATTTCAGAGTTATTAAATTTTGCGTTACGATATTGTGTCAAAAAATTGATAACAGTTTGCGTCAAAAAGTAGACTGCGAGCAGTCTCTCTTTTGCTCGAAAATCCGTAGGGAAACACGGAAGGAAGAACTCGAAACAACATCTGCGTGCCAGCGTAATATGCGAAGCCGCGAGCCGTAAGTAGCGCGGGCGTCGACGCCCACGCTACTCGCGGCTCGCGGCTTCTCCACTCGCCCTCGAATGTCACGCATGCCGTCACGCTCATTTTCCCTACGGATTTTCGAGCAAAAGAGAGACTGCTCGCAGTCTAGTCAAAAAGTCATTACAATTAACAATTACTCTTTGAAATCGAGGTAAATATTCTGCTGCTATTCACCGAGATTGAGAAGAATAATTGTTTTAGTATATACACAGGAAGTGATCTCAACAACATTTTCAGAAGGAAACCATTAAAAATCGATTTAATTGACCTCTCAATTCATGCGTAGAAAACGCGAGTTTACACCCGCCATTTGTTTTTGTTTGGCTTACGCATTATTCACTCGGTAGGGGGTGAATAATGCTCATTGTTTTACCTCCAAACTCAAATACGTTCTCCGATTGGAGGAGAACGCGTCACGTGCCGTGGGTTAAATCTCTCTAACTCCCCAGGGCGAATTAAACTCACTAACTCCCTAGGGAAACAACAACTTGAACTTTGGACTGGCACGTGATCACGTTGTGCACTTTGAAATCGCGGGAAATAGGCCCTTTGCAGCTAAGTCATCACGTGACCTACTTTTTGTAAAATTATGGGCTATAACTTAAAGAATGCTAGAGATAGAAAAAGAGTGTCAAGAACAACATAATGGCCAAGTTTGAGGTCCCTGGCATTAAAGAATGAGCTTTTATGACAGTTTGAATTTTAAGAAAACTAAGACAATTTGTATGGAAAAAGTTGTTGGGGAGCGAGGCCTTGCTCTCCAGCAACATTTTCCATAGATATCCTCTAAATTTTCCGAAAATTGAAACTGGCGTATTAACTTACTCTTTAATGCCAGGGATCTCAAACTTGGCTATTTTGGTAATTTTTTAGGAAAATTGTGGTCACGTGAGCCCAGCTGCAAAGGGCCCATTTGTGTACCTTCGGCCTGATGCATAGGCGTACGAGCCGGGGGGGCGGGGGGGGCTGCAGCCCCCCCAGTCGCAGAAAATTTCGAGATTTTTCGGGCAAAACGCCGATGATTCGGGCAAAAGTACTCGGGAGAAAGCATTCTAAAAGGTAGTCAAGGCCTGGCTTGTAGGTTACTTTCACTGGCGTTTGTCTTGTCAAATCGGAGTTAAGGTCAAATGATCTAAGGATCCACAATTGCAGAGCCACATGCCAATTAAATGTGTACCGTGGGAATCCATGATGTTATTTCCATTAGTGACAAAAGGATGAAAGCAAAGGACGACCAACATGGGCTCCTGCCAAGACTTATGTTTTTGTGGTGGCTCTGAAAAGAGCCCTTTTGAATGGCTCAGCAAAGTGCCGGTTTAAAATTTTCCTGAACTTCTCGCAAGAGGAACAATTAACTGTTTCCTTTATAAGCTTCTGATTTTACCAGGCCGTCGAATGAAGTCATAGGCTAGGAGTATGCAATGTTTCAAAATAACTACAGTGGAATCCTAATTTCTCAAACCCTCATTTTTTCGATCCTTCCGATAACTCAAACCAAAAGTCGTTTCCCTCTCCTCAGTCAAACGCCGTAATTTCACGAACTGTCCGGCCAATTTTTAAAAGCAATTTTCATCTGTTCCCTTGGAGGTTCCAAAAAATCGGAATTCGGCTGTGTTTCCGGAATGATAACAGTTTCATTAGACGCGAGAATTGGGAACGTTTTTGTTTTTACTGCGATTTGAGTACGTATATACAACTGACGCTTTCGCCGAAAGCTACTAACAAAACCAAGGTCGATCGTTTATTTGTGTTTGTTTGTGTTCGGTAATCGAGCAAAATCGAATATTTTATTTACTGTTATTGATCTTGATCGTTTGATAATCAAACATTCGACTCGATAATCGACCGTTAGGCACCCGAACGATTGGTGTTAGCTTGGGCTCGATTACCGAACAATTCGATTGGATTTGCCGGGATCAAATCGACTACCAGGACATCGATCGCCATGTTAGCTAGTGTTTGGGTTCGCTTAGGACGTAACGAAAGAGAAAACTTGTCTCTTCAAACAAAGTAAGAAACAAAAGCGGTTGTGCTAAACGAAACAAAGGGAGTAACAATAGAGCACTGGTTTCATTGTTTAGTTTGCCGCCTCCATCAGGCTAATGAGCATTGCCGTGCGTTCATAGCAACCAATGAATAAGCTTCTTTTGGGTGCTATGAATAATAACAAACGTTATAACAGACCTTTCCAACTGCAAGTAAATGTCCCGAGAACAATAGGCATTCTTCGCGATGGGGCGGGCATTTTGTAATTTTTTTCGGGCAATAAGGTCACCGCCCCCCCAAGTCCGAGGGTGCCCGTACGCCTATGGCCTGATGTTAAAAAGCCATTGAAGTAGGACAACGTTTCTCATTAGAGACGGCATTCATTATTCAAGAAAAGGGATTTATAGTCGCAAAAACATATCATGCAGATTAACAAAAGAGGAAATATGAACGTTTTGTATGTCCAAACTTTTGGTTTGGCCCCAAAAATGGGTTGCCCACTTTCGTCAACTCGCTCGTCGATCGCCGTCGCCAGGTAGGAAAGTATTTGTGTAATTTACAACAAACTCAAAATGCTTGAGTTAAGCAAGACGCCAAAGCAACTTTAGTACTGTCTATAATTTTTGTTAGCTGCGAAGAAAAAGACTGTTATCGTGGTTTTTCGATAGGACAGGTTGGTTTTGGCAGCCGCTCAATTTTGAGAGTGCAGTCTGTGTATGCAATGGCGTCAAGCAAATCGTTTTTTTCGGAGCTTTTTCTATTTTTGAGTCGGGAGATATAACAAAACACTTAATGACTGGCCCCTCGGGAAACAGTGAGTTTTGTTTCCCCTCGACCTCAATGTTATAAAAAAACTCACTGTTTCCCTTGTGGCCAGTCATTAAGTGCTTATTAGCCAGAGATAGCGAACCAATCAGATTGCTTAAAACACCAAGATCACTGAGTGTGTATATACTAATTCGGGATGTACTGAACAATTAATACACTACAACTTTCTAACAGCAAGAAACCAAGCATTCTCTCGCTCTATAGTCTGTTATAAAGAACATTATTATATGGCTCTGTCTCACAAGGACTGGGAACTACCAACTTCACGAATTTGATTGGCTAAAATGGATATTGACCGCGGTCTAGATTTTCCCATCTAGACCGGCATCTAGACCAGTTATGTTTTGAAGCGAAAAAGTTGCGAATTTAAATGCAAAATTATTGACTGTTTTCATCAAAGAATATTTATTTCTGTAAGCGCCAAAATGCTGATGGGAAAATAAAGTAAAGAGGACGAGCAAACTCTGGAAGAATTAAATTCGGCCGCTCATCACCGTTTGCAAGCAAACTGTCACTTAGTACAAGCCAGTTACATTAAACGAATTAAATTGTTCTTGTTTTTGCCATATAATAAACATCTTATTAACCGAGCTAAGTTGGTCTGTATGGGAGAATCTTGACCTCGGTCGTGTGTACAGACCTCACTGCGTTCGGTCTGTACTTACGACCTCGGTCAAGATTCTCCCATACAGACCTCTTGCTCGGTTAATAAGAGCTAATTAAAAATATTTTTATCCGTGTAAACAATATTGATGCCGGACTGTCGATGATTTGATGTGCAACGGGATCATAAATGTTTTGAACAATATCATTTTGTTTCCACAGGACAAAAGCCGGAGCTGACAAAACTTCAAGTGCATCGAGTAAAAGAATGGAAACGTTTCAGCGTGAGTGCTCTCCAATACAGCATGTGCTCTACCTCAGGACACACAAAACAGCCTCCAGTACTCTAGTTAATATTCTGTTCCGTTATGGCGACTCTCGTAACCTATCATTTGTTCTTGCTAAAGATCCACATCTAGGTTGGCCTCAACGCTTCCCCCTCTTGCATGAACTCATTTTTAATG
>JAHPZR010030623.1:0-2500 GCA_019787425.1 Platygyra sinensis | reverse complement strand
CAAAGTTATTTTTCCGACGTGCGTGACGTACATTATAGGAACATGTTACATATCGTTTCAGGTTCACCCAGGCTGAAGTTCACGAGTAATTCGAGATATGTAACAAAATCGTGATAGAGATTTTTCCGTCGTGCGTGACATTATAGGAACATGTTACATATCCTTTCTGGTTCACCCCGGCTGAAGTCCATGCAATACAGTTGCTGAGTGCTTTGGGATATGTAACAAAATCGTCAAAGTGTTTTTCCGTCGTGCGTTGCATTATAGGAACATGTTGTGGTGGGTTCTGGTTCACCCAGTCTCATTGAAGTCCATGCAGTACAGTTGTTGAGTGCTTCTGGATATGTAACAAACTCGTGATAGTGATTTTTCGGTCGTGTAGTTTCCAGAATCGCTTCGCATTACTTGAAAACAATAAGATTATGAGCTCGAGATTTCTATCACGCATAGTAATCGTGAGCGTAACCTCTTGAGAGGTTTTTGAAAACCTCGCTGCAATAATTTTTGAGAATTTCTGACTGCATAACATCCCGGGGGGGGGAGGGGTACTCCCTTATATGGGCTATATAGGTATGTGCGGCCCCAAAGGGTATGGTTTTTCAGCCGTTTTAGTCATAAATAGGGTATCAATGCCATTTATTTAGTAACTTCCATTTAGTGAAAATGTCATTAAAAAAACCACTAAATGAGGGACTAACGTACGGACTCGAATACTGTTAAGAGACCCAGGAAACTTTTAGTAGATGTATTGCCACAAGTATTCTTTTTAAAAAATAGCCTTTATTGTTAAAAGTTACCTGTAAAAGTCAAAATGAGACGTTTTAATAACATGAATTTGCGAGTTTACAAAAACATTTCATCATTTTATTTAAATTATTGAAATTTAACAAATTTTTATATTTATACAAACCGCATGTAGCAATGCTATATAATCGGGGCGGGTTGTATAACTTACAATTAAATTCAGCAAAATACATCATTATTAAAATCAGGTAAATAAATAAAAAAATAAAGAAATAGAATAAATAGGTGTACACATATTCACAAATAGCCAGGATTTACATGAGAATTCAACTTGTAGTGAACGCCCGGAATCGAAGATGCCACGACCGTCCAGTGAAGACCTACGGTGGCGAGGTATTTGGATGAAAGAGTTCTTAGGATATAACGATGTTTCTTGTTTACAAACACTGAAGTCAGATTTCTTTTGATGTTCAAATTTACCAGCCACTGAACAGTAGCATGCATTGTTTCAACAGTCAATAAACCTCTCTGGTTGGCACATTAATGACAATAGGTGACGTAACGAGAAACATCGCTATAGTGTCAGTACGCACAGGCTTATGCATGTTGAAGCTCTCTCTCGCTATCACGCTACCAAAACACGTCCAAAAACAAGGGTTCAATAGCGATGGTACTGCACGTGCACCACGATTTTTGGTACATTTCTCCGACTTTCTCTGCAAAGCATGACATAACTTGGCTTCACACTAGAAGCTAAGTTAGTTTCAAGTAAGCACTTGACTAAAGTGCACTTGAAAATCTCAAGTCGCACTTAAGAAAACTTGGCTTCACACCTGATGACAAAGTATATTTCTAGAAACATTTTCGTAGATCAGAAAGTCATTCGTGCACTGTGTAACAGATGCGATTGTTTGGCAGCAAGATCGTGAAGAAATGCAAATAGTTGCATTGTTGCAAAAAACTAACATATCAGCAACATAAAGGAATAAACAAAACAACTTCTTCTGTATTACTCTAGAATGGCTCAACACTGAGGTTTGCAGTAAAGAAATTACTGTAGGGTTTAAGCTAACCGAGGCTGCATGCGCTATAGAGAATGCATTCCCGTATGACTCGTCCAATTTCGAGTGCAGAGAAATGACCTGGTTGAAACTTAAATAAAAGAGCTGTTGGTTGGCAATTTGCAGAAGACCATTTGTGTCGGATGATATGAAAAGCGATGGTTTTAGGCTACCTCTAAAAATGAAATTCAGCAAGTTGTTTATCGGTCGGTTTATTAGAATTGTAGCAGCGCTGCGAATCGCTTTCAGTTGGCGTCCATTTCCTATTGGTCAAGTGCGTTCTCAAGTGTGGTGTACACCATACTTGGTGGTGCACTTCGGCTTCTTTGATCTACGAACGTTTCCATGACCACTAAGCAAAGTCCAAGTAAGTACATTTTTTATCCTTTCACACTCAAAGTAGGTTCCAAGTGCACTTAGATTATACTTAGTAGCTCCAGTGTGAAGCCAAGTATAAAATATGTAAGGTTAAAGTCGTCAGAATCATGCATTCTCTGTGAATCCTAACTCTTTGTCACTAATTCATGGTCTGGATCATTTGACTGAATTTTGAAAACTCACTTATATCTCAACTTCAGTAAATAAGCGTGAGCATGTATTTCTAGCTGATTTTTTCGATAGCATTGCCGTCATGTTTTCGTTGACTCAAACTGACATGTTTACCATAATGCTTTTCGGCATTGTCGCGTACGTTT
>JAHPZR010030621.1:10000-14704 GCA_019787425.1 Platygyra sinensis | reverse complement strand
AGAAATCTGTGAAGTACTGTACATGTATTTTCTCTGTAAAATGAACTCTGGGCCTATTTAAAGGGGCTTAGTCACGGTATTTTGAGTTATTTTGAGCATCGACAAAATTACCGTTAAATTGAAGGAAACCTGAAAAAAAAAACACTTTATAAAGAAAGAAAAACATCAAAGCGATAATAATAAACCTTAAAGGAACAAGGATGGTTAAGGATGGAGAAGATTGACACGGATTACAAACAACGAAATTGAAAAGTTTAGCTAAACTTTTCAAACCGTTTAACCGTGACTGAGCCCCTTACATAAACATCCCAGCATTTAATTAATTGAGATGGAAGCAGAATTATTCAGTGAGGTCTGGAAGTCATTCAACTTTGGTCTTACACGATTGAATTTCATCAATTTCAGTAAAGGGCCATTGTCACGCTATTTGGCAACTTTATATAAAACTATTTATTGAAGACTATTTGAAGGTATTGAAACTGTTTCCTGTCGCCTTTTGCTACGGATGGCATGGATGGAAATGGATTGAAACTTGGAAAAATTGGCCAATTTTTTCAAGTTTTGATACTACGTGTTCCAAAAATTCTCAAGAAATTTATTATGGTTGGCCCTCTGATAAAATCCATTTTATATCTTCTTCGTAGCTTTAAAGAAGCTTTTTGTTTATGATTAAGGCCTCAGAGTCACGATTTTAGCACATAATTGGCCTAAAACAGCAAAATCCTCGTGACACTGCTCCTTTAAGTAGAAACGTTAATTAACAAGATTGTGTCCATATTAATTAAACAAGGGATGCTGTTGCTGACATTGTGGCTCTGTTTGGTGAAAAAGTTTGTCAAATTGTGCCTTAAATACAGTAAAATTTATGTAAAATCGGTGAGAAATGAAGCTGATTGGTAGGTCGATTTACCCAGAGTTCTGCGCGCGGCCCGTATGCGTACGGCCGATTGGACCTAGTGGAGTACAATTCAGCGTGTAATCGCGCTCGTAATTTCAAAATCGGATGAGCGTAAAGCGTGAGGCCCATTTGATATTACGAGCACGATTACTCCCTGAATTGTACGACACCAGGTCCAATTGCTATTAAATTAATCGCATCTGTAACAAATTTTGGAATTACAAATGTCTTTTGGGAAGTTCTTTTGAGCGAAAACATCTGTAGTGCTTTCATAAATGTAGAAAATTGTGCGAAGCATTGCGAAGAAAGCCATTAAAGTGCGTGTAAATTGACGTGTAAATCACGTGGGTATCCAATTACAAAAAGTTCAAATCCTGGTTCAAATCGGCACCCACACAGTGTAATTGGACACTCACGAGATCGCGCGTTGATTACGTGACAAATAGGCGAGCGGAGAACCAATCACGATCGAGAATTTTATTATAGATACCATTACACTTAAAACCGGGAAGATCATGTAATTCTTGATGATGTTTCTGAAATACTTCACTCGAAATGTTGAAACAAAAAGTAACCGAAGCCAACGATATCGCTCATAAGACGTAGCGAGGGTTGCGAGCATGGTAGATTCTTCATCCAGTTTCAGATCCAAAACGCAGATGTGCTAAGGTTAATTAAAGGACCCTCTAAAGCGCTCATGTGCCATATCTAGAAGGTTTGAACTAAGCCATATTGCTGATATCATAGAAGTTCCAATCGCCACTATAATGTGTCTTTTCCATCTTTTTTGCCAAACAGCCATGACAGCTAGATTCTGATAGCGAGTCTCGATCGCTAGAGAGACGCTGGTGAAAAACCACTCGATCACCAGTTGAACTGAAGTTTTGATAGCAAAAGACTGTAGCAGCTCTAAAAGGGAATGGTCTTTTAAGTAAATATATTGATACAATTTTAAAAAACCGTTAACAGACACTACAGCAGTTGATTCATACAACATGCTCATGATAGCGATATCAGCCATTAGTCTCTCACAGCGAGGAGTACGAAAACTTCCCCAAGGAGCTGATGTTCTTTTCCAAATCACTTGGCAAATATGATCAATCAGAGCCATGGTGCTTCGTTCTATGACTTCTGTAACGCCGTGAATCAATCCAAGAACAGCCATGGATTGTAAACTGTCAAGATCTGCTTGCAACACTCGGAACATAATTGCTGAAACACAACACAGTGGCGCTAATAGGACATATGAATATCCCGGATGGGTAATTCTCTCTTGCCGCTGAACAACAATCCGTGAGATCACTTTAAATAGGACTCCAATGAGAGGAGCGAAAAGTGCGATTACCAGGCGTAGAACATTTTCCTTTCTTTGTTTGTTATACAGTGGGTAAATTATGGAGACCACAGCAACGGCAAGAAATATAATAGAACAGAATGGTACTGCCATTTTTAAAAACAAAGACATCTTCTCTCTTCTTGTCCGTAGCGGACGAAAGTGCTTCGTTAGAAGATAGGCTTGCCAGCATACGCTCATAAAAAACAAAACATTGAGAGGAAGTTTCTGCAAAGTAGAAAGCTTGGAATGAGATATTCCTAGGGCTTGTAGAACCAGTCGATAAGTTGCGTCTAAGAAATATGTGAAACAAACAACCAGAATCAGTTTTCGTTTGATCCCAATCAACTGATGTGTCCGAAAAAGAAATAATAGGTACAGAAATAAAGAAGTGTATAAAAAAGCAGTCGTGATTGCATCTGAAATTGATCTCGTCCATTGGACTTTTACCGGAATGGACTTCTCTGAGTTAAATTCACAGTTGTTTACAGTTTTTAAGCAAAGATAGCAGGTCAACATGAATACTGAACCTATGATGGTGGCAGTTAATAGAGAAATCAAAGCTCCAGAGTACATAGACTTGAACACCGTTCGGAGAGCGGATGGTCTGAGTCGCTTCCAAGCCATTTCTTCATCTTCATCCTGATCTTCCTGTGTTTCTTCGTTCTCGTCTGGTAAACTTGCGTCTATAAGTCTTGCATTAATTCTGCTGGCTCTTATGAAGTCTAAAGTTGTGGCTTCTCTGTCGCTGTATTCTTGATAAATACACTCTTCATCAGGATCTCCGTGACGATACCATTCTTGGCCTGTGCTTTGTAGAGGACTGTAGCCAAAAGACTCTGCCGTGTATTCAGGTTCTTGTGGGTTGTAGTGCTCTGTCACTCCTCGTGTAAAACTGAACACGATATGACCAAATACCTCTAAAAGCCTACTGCTACTCATTTCAACTCTGAGACTCAAACAAAAGTTGATGTTGTTAATTTTTTTCCCAAAGAAAAACTGAAAAAACTTAGGCACATGAAATAATATCTCAGTGGTTTTTTTTTTTTGTCATTTTTTTATTTTCTCCTCATGTGATCAGTTTCGACCCCAAAGTGATGTGAATGACGTAATCGTGATATCAGCAAAATCAAAAAGAAAGTGTTACTTGGTAGCCTGTGAGCCGGCTTGATGCGCTGCAGCGCCCGCGAGAGGCCTGTCAAGTGAGGGATCTGGCACGAGAAAAGAGAGCCGGCACGGGAGCCATTATTTTCCCGGCCCAATACAGTGCGTTCCGGCTAACGAGCGCAGTATTCTGAATGGTGAAAAATGACAGGCACTCTGATTATTACGCCAAAAACCGGCCGCGATGGCGACTATTAAGTTCAAACAACCAAATAATGTGGTATTTGTTCTCAAAGCTTTTGGAAAAATTTTGATCGTTGCAAATATAATAATCTAGTCGATCTGAAACAGGAACAAGACGAAGTAGTAAATTGTTCTTTACAAGAAAAGGATGTTTTAGCGGTTATGCCAACTGAGACGGCACACTGAAGTTCACTGAGTATACAGTCGAACCCCTACCAAGAGACCAGATTAAGGAAAATTGTTGTCTGTAAAATACTGAAAATAAAACCCCAATAATTGGCCACCTCTATTAAATGAAATAAATAAATGCCAAGCAGTGAAAGAGGATCCTGCTTGACTAAACTCTGAATCTCACAGGGATGAGCTAATAAGCCAAACTTGAAAAGAGACCGTACTATTATGAGTAAAATACTACTGCAAGGTTGACACAACGTAGTATATTTAAAATAATGTTTTGACTACCTAGCCTTCTTCAGGATGTTACATGACATTACAATATATAATAATTATGGTTGATGTCGCAACACAATCATGTTTGGAAACCAAAAGAGTAGCGGAAATTACGCATATACTGGATGATATCAAAACAAGGCAGAGAATGATAGAGTTACAAATAAAATTATAGGATTACAAGTTAGGAGATTACGTAGATTACGAGTTTTACGATTCATCGCATCTATTCAAACCATTGCGCTCCAATGTCCCCGCTAAATCTATTAGAAAGCACTCTGGCTTTTCTGATTGAAATCGCGTGAGGAATGGATTATTTCATGCTGGATTTATGCGCGATAGAGACCGGGGGGGGGGGGGGTACTCCCTTTTAAGGGCTTAATGGGGACGTGCGGCCAGCCAGGGTATGTTTTTGGGGATTTGTCTTAATCAGGGTATCGATTTATCAATTTTTGTCTTAAATGCGATATCTTTTCTTGGACGATAAACAGCAAAATTTTTACAAGCTCTTGTAAATTAATGTTGACCTCGTTAACTTTGGCATTGATACCAGGCACATTAAATTTCCATTGATTACACTAGAAAACCACACAATTTGTAACCACAATTTTTAATCTATGTCTTAAACAGGGTATCAAAAATCGGAATTCTGTCTTAAACAGGGTAGGAAAATCAG
>JAHPZR010030620.1:0-27495 GCA_019787425.1 Platygyra sinensis | reverse complement strand
GAACATGTCTCAAATAAGCACAATCCAAATAGGTCATTCAGATATGGGTATCAAATTGTTGTGCAATTCATCATCAAATCTCTTAAAGTTTGGTTGACTGTAGCATCCACTTGTCAAGTCATCAATAAGCACAGACAGAACGTCACCTCAGGTGTCCACTTGACGAAGGAACTCGTATTTGAAAGGTTCACCCATACTTACTAGCCTGATGAAATGATACCAACTGTTTTCTACTTTGATAGAGGCTCGGTGGTACCAGGTGTCAAACCTTAATGATTGATGAAGCATATCACATTTTTAACTCATATAGAATATAGTATCTTTTGTGACATGTTTTGACTTGGATGTAATAAATAGAGGATATTACATGCCCGCAGGTAGATATGAATTTTATCTTCGAGTGTTCAACTTTATCTCGGGAGTGAGTGCAGCGAACAAGTGAGATATCGAGTTGAAAATAAAATTCATATCCGCAATATATTATGTAACCATAATGACTGTGATATCTTCACGTTGAAGATAACATGTTATGAAGATATGAAGTGTTGGTGCGAAAGGTCACTTGGTATTTTGCTGGCGTTTATATAATTAACGTTTATTTTCTGTTGTTGCTAATTGATAGGTATTGTGGTCAGTTAGTCAAGATGTTTCCAACTGTGTTTAAGCCTGAATCAACTGAATTTTGTTTTCTTTTTTTGTTACAGACAACAAATGATCAAGCAACAGCCAAGGCATAGAGCTTTCGATTGTAGCTTCTGAAAATGTCTTGGGGCTTTTTTTGTTTTTTGGAATTATAGAAAAATATGCAAATAACTTTTTTTGTGGTCTAACCACGTACAGTAGTGTTACTCATGATTGAGCACTATGCAGCTTGGGATTAATTATTTTGTACAGATGACTTTTCATGGCTGATATTCAATGGTGAAAAATTGCCAACACTATTGTCAGAGTCGACACTGATAAACTCACTGCGGGCTTGACGTGCTCCTTCATAATTTTTGTACAATTCTTAGAAAAGTATATTTGTTAACCTTTATGGCTCCTGGTGTACAGAAAGATCTGTAAAGAGACTTGCGGTATCATCTCTAGGCAAGGCTTGTATTCATTAGTGCGTGTGCCGTATTCTTTTTATTTGGTGTCACTATTCGTGTGGAAACAAATCAATATTGTTCTCCATTCCGTCAGTAATTTTAAGACCAAGGTGGGAATGAATTTGCTGGGTCTTTTACAAAATAATAGTTCATGTAAAAATATTTATTAAACCAGCGGGATGCATTAGTGTATAGGAAGCATTTTCCTGCTCCAATTTCCAAGTAAAAACAAAATAATCATGCCAAACACATACCTAGTTTTGTTGCACACTGAATAAAAAGCCCTAGTTAATAAACACTAAAGTCAGATTTCTAGCTTAGGACACTTAATCAAAGGAATATGGTTCACGTATGTTAGTTGAAATCTTGTGAAGAGAAATGAAAGGCCTGAAACATTAAAATAAACGTTCAACAGTTGTTCTGGTTTTGTTGCTAAATTTATATAGTAATAGTAATAGCTGGGCTGTTTTCACTGAGAAAGTTAATCATCCTAAAGTTGTTTTGACTTCATTGTTAGTAATAAAAATATCATTTCAATGAATGAAGCTTAAAAAATGTACCTTTTTAGTGCCCATAAGCATTTTAGTTTTACACTTGAATCTATACTTCCCATACTATTTTGAAGAGAAAGGTTTTTAATTTGAACAAAAGCTTTTATTAAATAACTTTAAAAGTGGCCGTGAATTTGGCTAACCACTTGCCTCAGTCTTCTCTCAGAGTAGGTTCCAAGTTACCCTAGTTGGTCTTTTCTGAATTATTAAAGTTGACCGTCATTTGAAGTTCGAGAAATGGTGACGTTACGGAGACATCGCCAAGGTGGTGCAGAGGGCCAAGTGAGATCAACCTCGTTCCCAGGCTCCTCTCTCTACTTCGAGGTGGTAGAGAGGACCCTGGGAACGAGATTGAAGTGAGGCGTGCAAGCGGTGGGTGGAGTTCGTGGTGACGTCAAGGGTAGGTGGTGACGCGCATAAAATATAAAGAGCTGATCTGAAGTGTTGCGTCGTTTTTTTGGGTAAACTCGCTAGACGTTCAGTAGGATGGCTTTAGCTGAGAAATGGGCTTCATGCGGCTTACTAGTATGCAAGAAAGGGGAGAGGAAAAGATTTGTGGCTTTGAGCAATGTTGAAGAATATGTGAGGTGCACAAACTGTTCGTGCGGTTACTTCTTTCGATAGGGAATTTGCCCTCGTATGGGAGAGGAGTGCAGTTGGAGGTGTCCACCACGTTTACAGCAGGTTCCGAGCAGAAAGGTGTAATGCAGTAGACTGGGGTCTACTAAGACGAGTAGATTCCACTTGCACTCGAACTTGAGGGCGCTTTTCTTTAAGAAAATCCAAGATTGTTGATTCTAAATCTGAAAGAATCCGAAAACGGATTTTGCGTTTCTTAACTAAACGGATCAATCCAAGATCTCTCGGATCCTGATGAGTGAAAGGAACAGAAGAATCCACTTCCAGAGTGGATTCTTCGGTTCCTTTGAAGATCCATGACCCAAAAGATCTTGGATTGATCTCAGTAAAGAAACGCAAAATCCGTTTTCGGATTCTTTCGGATTTCAGATTTTTTTTTAAAGAAATTCGCCCTTAGATTTCTAAAGAAGTTACATGAAACTCCCTTCTATGTGAATCGGCAACTTTTTTGGTGCATTTTTTGTTCTGAGGCAATGGAAGAAGGTGCGTTTTTCAGGGTCGAAAACGGGACTTAAAATTTCACGCTGTGAATTCAGGGAGCATACAATCTTGCTGAGTAGGGAAAGAGTAATTAAAGGAACTAAAAGAATGAATAGTTAACCTTTGTCTTCTGTTGTCATATCTTATGCGACCTTACAGAGAAAAAATAACCGCTACTTCTAAGTCCTGCGTAACAGGACTTAGTGAGAAAAAAACCCGAATTTGTTATCTGTTTTGCAGGTGCTGTTTTGAGAACATGTCATCGAGTGCCCGAAATGAGGGCCAACCCTGCGTACCGATTGGTTGGGATTATATTTTGTGAATTTTTTTACAACATCTTGCTTTTGACGGCGATCAAGTCTCATTCAGTTTTAACTTTTAAAAAACTTGACATCTTTTTTTTGTAACTTGTAAACGGCTGAAGACTGAAAATAAAACTAAAGAACGGATGCACCAGTTCTCTTTTCCATAAGTCTTAGAACTTAAAATTTATGACGTTTGAGGCTTTCAATTTCCATAGCATTCATTTTTTTCTCTCGAGAGATACAAGGTGACGCCAAAATACCTTCCCGTAAATGAAAAATGCTAACCACGTCCGTTTGACAGTCATGACCCACAACCTTCACATTCCCAGCACAGAGTGAAGAAAATTGCTCTTTCGTCTGAAATCCCAGGAAAAAACTCCAGTGTTTTTTTCTCGCTGCAAGTACAAATGAGCGCCACAAAAAACCGGTATGCAGTTCGAATAGAACAACGGGCAGCTCCATAGCACAATCCTGTTACGTTCGAACAAGTGAAAAAATCACCTCGTTCGTTTGGTCTTCATGAACATAGCATTCCCAACAGAGTGAAGGAAATGTTTTTTTTTATTCGCTTGAAATCGCCAAGAGAACAAAACTCCCACCATCTTTGTTTTCGCTGCGAGGCTCGCTGTGGGTATAAGAAACTGGGGCGCCACAATTTAGATCTTTTTGCTCACGTGGGTAATAACCTGGCGACTGAGGGGAGAGGTTAGGGGACAGAAAAAAAAACAACAAGAAACGACTTCCGCTTTAATTTTTTTTTTTTAATAAAAGCTCTTTGTCCAAGCTGCTTTATTGTACACATTTAAGGCCTGATTGGTTACTGAAAAAATACCAAAAAAAATACAGATTTTCATTCCAGCTTCAATATAGCCAAAGTGGTCAACCACTGGAAATAACCAGTGGCCGCTCTAATGTTTTTTCACTCATCCCCTAAGGGTGGAGGAGCACAACACAGATTCAGTTCCAAATCTGCCCAGCAGAAAAATTCACGGCAAACGCTCTTTACAACCAAAATAGGGCAATCAGACAATTTTAGGCAATTTACAATCAGAAAGGCGCAAACACTCGCTACTTGCCTTTCTTTTGCAAATGCAACTGAACTTAGTAGCTTAGTACTGGGTCACGCAAACATCACTTGGTCTTTCTTGGTCTTTCTTGTATGAGCCTTATCTTGCCGAGAGAAACCATGGCCAATATTTTCCTAGTATGATTGTCTTTCATTGATCTTACTAATTCAATTTTGGGCCGACTGAAAATGTGTGCAAAAGGATGGTGCAGCCATCACACAAGGCGTGGATTGCCTGCCACATGCATACAGGGGTTGAAGCTGACAAAATCAACTACACCACTAAAACAAGACTAAAATCAAGTTTATTGACCATCTACCAAGCTCATGGATCCTGAAAGAGCAGTTTATGCAATACCACTGGATGATAAAGGCCTACCACTGAAAATCTAGTTGCTATTATACATATAATTACAAAGACTGTCAATGGACCTTTTCACCTATGTCATGCAATACCAACGCTTTTTGTATCTTTCTTGTACATGTTGCAGTTAATTTTTGGTCTGAGTTAATTTGATAAATTTACTAGTTTGTTTTTTCTAACTAGGTGATTTTAGTTTTTAACTTCTTAGTTTTTTTTAACTGAGTGATTTAAATTTCCGCTTTTTTTGGAGTGGGATGTTTTTCAAAAAGAATAACACGTTCACCACTAGCCCTAACCCTATCCCTAACCCTATTGACCCCCCCTAACCCTAACCCTATTAACACCCTTAATCCTACCCCTACACCTAGCCCCGGTTTTGTTATTAATTTGCACTCTTCTGGATTTGAACCTCAGACTTTGAAGTCCATCTTCATCTCCACTATGCCACACAAGCAATTGTTGCAAATTTGCCCATATTTGTTGGTCTAATATGTTATTGGTCCCAGACTCACCCTTCCCCTTTGACACGACTTAGCCGGGTTTGAAACTTTCAACCCAGTTTTAAAAATGTGATCCAGTTAAAAATAAAATCACCTAGTTAGAAAAAAACTAACTAGTTAAAAATAAAATCACCTAGTTAGAAAAAAACTAACTAGTTAAAAATAAAATCACCTAATTAGAAAAAAAACACTAACTAGTTAAAGATAAAATTAACTGAAACCAAAAATTAATTGCAACATACACACTTCCATAGATCAATTTATTGCACTGAATTTAGAAAATCTGTAAAGCTTCATAAAAATCAGTTGCAGACATGTAAAATTATGGAGCCCAAACTTAGCATTTTTACAAAGAAATGTATGTCAGGGAACTACGCTAACCCGCTGAGGGACTGCCTGGGGTCCCATTTTTCCTGGGTTTGCATTTTTAAGAGTGGCGAGGCTTAGGTTTTTGTTTTAAATATGAAATCATTGGAAAAGCATAACATTGGTAAAAAGGACCCTTAAGTTACCAGAACTTATAAAGAACTAGTGAGAGTAATAACACTTTTATACCAGGTTTTATTATATCTCAGTATGTGTGATGTGATTGGTCAATTTAGTGGGTGGGATTCTACTGTACAGCCTGTTAATATTTAAAGTGGCTTTTTATTGCAAAAATGTTTCATGATTTATGATCACATATTCTTATCTTTTTAGCAAGTAAAAGTTTAAAACTTTCTTTTACTTCTAAAACTGTTAGCAACTGAAGCCATTCCATGTGCATACATGTAGAAATAGTTCCTAACCTCGCCCTCTTGGTCCATACTGTAAGTTATGGACCCTTTTTTTTCCCTTCGATTTTATTGCCTGGGCACATTGAATGAGGGAAAACTCAGTCCATAACTTACATGTACAGTATGGCCCTCAAACTCAGTAAGAGGTGCATAATAATTACATGGTGTTCCACCATTGCAGCAGCACTTTCTTCACAGGAAATGATCTAAAATTCTGTATGGGACTCACTCGTTTGTCCGAGAGACTGACAGGTTTTTGGCTGTGTGAGTCCCTGGACTCACAACTGCCTATTTCTAGATGGATCACTGTTGACTGGGACAAAATGTGATGGTTCAATCAATAGGTTGTGTAACCCGGGGGTTAGAACAAATTAAATATAATACAGGACAGCCCTCAAACTCTGCTTAACTTCTTTGTCTAAAGTAAATAGTTCATGTTGGATTTAACTCCAAAGGCAATACATTCTCAAAATGTGAAAAGCTGTGAATAAATAATAAAGGTGTTTAACTTGGAGAAATAACTACTAACTTGACCAGTTTGACCAATTTAAGTTGGTTTCCTAATTCTTGTCATAATATATATTGGCAAAAAACAAAGTGATATACATGTGCATACTTAACAAAAATAGTATGATTTAAAAGTCACAGGTCTATTTACCCTAAATTATTCAACCCAATCTGTGATGACTTTTTCCCATGAAAGGAGAAAGTTCTATCTTAGTTCTTGTAAATGGTTTGACAAGAAAAGCAGTAACTGGAGAACCTATGGCATTACATTAGAATGGCACCACAGTGTGATGAGTTATGTGAATGACTGTCACATAATCTTGTCACTAATTGTGTCACTCAAACCTGTCCCAACTGATGCAACACAACCTTACCACAAAATCAGATTGCACTATCTTGTCACATAATCTTGTCACAGGTCATGTCACAAACTTATGACAAATCATGTCACACAATCTTGTCACTGATTACGTCAGTCACACAAGGGGTGGTTGCTGCATAGGTGATTGTCCAACTGGTGCTTGACCCATCGATGGTTGTTGAGCCATAACTGACTGCCCCTGCATTGGAGTTGGCTGCTGTTGGGTTGGGTAAGGCATGTGAGATAAGCCTTGTTGTTGAGGAGGCTGTCTGTAAGGATTGTATCTTTGTGTTTGTTGCTGCGAGGGGTAACCTGGCATCATCCCTGCTGAGGGCATCCCTCCTGAGGTAGGTGGTCCGTATCCAGGATGATTGTGTGACAATGACTGTTGTTGTTGTTGTTGTTGCGACATCTGCAATACAAATTAAAATGGCTCAGTTGGATAGAGATAACAAAATTATAAGAACAGAAAACACAGTCACATATTTTGACCAAGTAGGAATAAAGCTTAAACAATAAGGAAGTAAACCATCCATTTTAACAAAGAAGAAAATCTGTCCTGTACACTAGCCAAATAAAGCCCACAATAGTGATCACTGGTAAGTCTAAGCCTCAGCAGGAGGGCAGCAACTTGGGAATAAGCATGTATAACTGTATAAGAGTGACTGGGAAGTGTAAATGATTTGAACCTCTACAAAGTCTTTACATGTCAGTGGGTACATAAAACCTGATCCAAAATATGTAAATGAAATTGATGCCACAACAATTATTTCATATAAACATTCCAACCCTGGGTTAGACCTCTCGGGATTCCCATTAAACTCCTTCAGTAGTAAGTGGCATACCAAAAAAGGTGACACAAAGTTTTTAACCACAAAAAAGTTGACTTCAGATCACAAACTTCAAACCCCAAAAGGGCTTTGCAATTGTTCCATGTACTGTAGTTATAACTGACCATCTCACCCCAGGAATCTTATGACAACTAATTAAAAGTAGTCTGCCATTGTTCGAAATGAGATCTTTAAAATAATAAGCAAGTCATCATAAAAGTTGTATAAATAAATAAATAACTATCCAAGTTACAATATTAAATCACCTTTGGAATTAATGATTCTTGCCTATCAGTCTTGCACCTGTAAATTTGATAGCAGATGACTTTCCTGATTCGCATTACCTGTCTGCCTTGTGACATAACAAAATTATAGGGAGAAGTTTGATGTTGAACATCTACTGACCTGCTGAGGTGCTCCTTGTCTGAACTGCATCTGTCTCTGCTGCATCATGTATTGTTGAGATTGTTGTTGATTCTGTGACATCAGGTGTTGGCCCATGGGTGGTGCATGAGACTGAATAGGCACCTGCGGTGGTAAATTCCCCATTGGTCCTGACATGGTGGGTGGAGCAACAGATCGGCCTGGTTGGCTTTGAGAGGGGTTAGGGTAGCCCATGTGGCTCTGCGCTGTCATTGGTGGATGCTGCAGTTGTGGAGGAGATGACGTTGATTGTCCCATCCCGCCAACTGAGCTAGCACCATACCCAGCTGTGCTTGGACCACTCATTCCTCCGAGTTGTGGAGGCATGTTGGATTTCAAAGGATCATTCATTCCAGAAGACATTCCAGTTGTCAACCCTGGTGCACTTGGCATCATGTCTGTAGATGAACCTGAGTTTGATGTCATGTCAGGTAGCCCTGGCTGAAGCATGCCAGGCCCAGAAGGTGGAGTGACCGATGTTGGAGGTGTCTTCATACTAGGACCACTTTGTGAGCCAGGAGCCTGTTAAAGTAAGAGCCAGTGATAAGAAGTAAAGTGTTACCATTACAAGTGATGCTGCAGCCATAGAGAGATGGTATACAGTATACTTAGACATCATCAAAGACCTTTGCCTAGCTCGCCACATGCTTGACTGACACAACATGATATGTTAGAGAAGAGACGACTGACACAAGACAATGAGAAGAGGCACTTCAAGAAAGCATAAAATAATCAATAGACCTCAATGAGTAACAAAGTGCTGGGACACTTAGCAGTGAAATTCAAGTTTTGAGCATCTTGGAAATATCCTCTCCTGACTCTTCCCCCAATTCATGTTGCTTATTCTATTCCTACATGTAAGACTGCCCAGACTACAGCAAAACTCCTCCACAACAATGAACTGGGGAATGGGGGTAACAGAGAATTGACGCTATAAGTGCAAATGAAATAGAATGGAAGGTTAAATATATTGACCCTATAGCCAGAAGTTTGTTGTTCCTCCCAATTTGCCATGTCTCCACAAAATGTATTGTGTAAAATGTAACCAAGCAATTTTCAGTGGAAGGAATAGAAGTACTATTCACAATCTAGTTACAGTCACTCTGCTGAAATGGAAACAAATTATTGTGCTACAAATTATTCACATACAGGAATGGTGTTCTGCATGCTTTGAGTGGAATCTGCCAATGTGGCAAGGTACACAAGATTACGATGCAACAGCTGCTGATATCTGCAAACAAAGGTACAAGGCATGGTCAATGATTAATGTATATCAAGGACAGAAGATAAAGTTTCAATGAGATTCAGACCACTGGGACACACCACTTAGACTTATCGCTGCTTCCGAAGGACAAAACAACTCAGAGATTTGCTTAAACCCCATGTTTGAGCTGCACGTCCATCACAGTTTAGCCCTCTGGCATCCTACTAGGTCACCCAGCATTTCATCCCTACCGTTTTATATACCTGCATGCAATTAAGTGACTTTCCAAAGAACACAAGTTGGTTACCCTTGCAAGTTCTAAAACCCAGACTGCTTGATTAAGAGTCAAACATTAAGGATGTTACACACTGATACATGTAACAATGCCCAATGCACCAGACAGAAACACAGTAACCAAAAACAACAAAATATCTTGGTTTGATTGTGCCCAAGTGTCCATGCCCAAAAAATGGTTTCTCAACAAATATGGACGAGCCACTGTTGCTAAATCTGGATCACCATCAAAATTCAACTGGGGGCTTAGATTTTGGTGCTTATCAAAAGGACCATGGCCTCTGGGAAGATTATTATGCTAATAATAATAATTAAAATATGAAGAGCAGCTAATTCTATTAAATTCAAGCCAGGTTGATGGTACATACTGTGTGCATTCATAAGCCTTTCCTTTACTTTGGTAATCCACAATAGCCTACAACAGAGATGATATACAGTAATCAATCCTCCAATCATTTTGTACATGGAAATAAGTTTCTGATCCCTTTCCTCTCTCAGGTAGTTAACCCGCAATTATTGCTCAAATACATGCAAAAGTAAAAGGGCACAGCAGGAAATGTTTTTATTTTTAAATTTTATAGTTTGCGACTTTTTGATTGAAGTGCAGACATTTTTCAGAGTTTTCAATCAAATTTCAAATCTGTACAAGCTCCTACAGGGCTCCATACAAACTCTTACAGGGCCATAGCAAGAACAATGCCCATGGTTAAATTCTATTCCTAGGTACAGGTCATTATTGATGTTCTACTTTTGCCCTTCCTAAAAGAAAACAAAAGCGACAAAAAATGACTAACACAAGTGCCTCAGTTTGGCTAATACTGGCTACAGCCCTGTCTTATACCATGCTTTTGTGGTTTTGGTCACTTTGAATGTTCTAAATAAAACCTCTGTAACCTGTAACAGTTTATAACAGTGTAATGAATATTCTACAGTTGTGTGACTATGCTTGATAGACGCTTTTCAGCTGCAATAACTGGGGAATTATATGTGCCAGATTTACCTGAATAAGCTGGGAATTTTCATCCAGAAGCTGAAAGACACAAATTTTATATGTACCATTAAACACGCATCTCTTCAGGTTATTTCTTAAGACCACTTTACACCACAATGGTCTTGTGCTGTTACTCTCATAAAAACAGACCAGACTTGTGATATCTACTTTTATAGTCGAGAGATCCTGCTGTGAAAAGATTGTTTTAGGTGACTGATGCTTCAGTAAGCTAAGTACAAGCCATGTGAAAACTTTCAGTTATCAACAATAATGATAATGTATGTAATACGGCATATTTCGAACAATGTTCATCATCAGAGAGATCAACTCTGATATGCCTATCTATATATAAACAGAACAAATGCTGGAAAAAATCAAATGACTCGAGCGGAATTCGAACCAATGACACCCCGGCATATTTCGAACAATGTTCATCATCAGAGAGATTGAACACTGTTCGAAATACGCCGTATTACATACAATGTATATGGTCTATAATGTCTGGTCCGATGAGCTTTGGTCTTGACGATCAACAGAAGTAATTCCCGGCCCGAGAGGTCTGGGAGCAAATGTCTGGCAATCGATGTTCCTTTGTAGCTAATATTCGACTCACTCCACTGTGGTTGCCTTGGTAGCTCAGTGGTTAGAGTACCTTTCATGAGATCGGGGTGTCGTGGGTTCGAATCCCGCTCGGGGCATTTGATTTTTTCCAGCATTTGTTCTGTTTATATATAGATAGGCATATCAGAGTTGATCTCTCTGATGATGAACAATAATAATGTTATTATTATAGTACTGTTCAGGACTGCTTTCATGAGAGCGGCCGTGTCTGGGTTCAGCCCTTACGTTTAGTAAAGGACTGAACCCAGACACGACCGCTCTCATGTGGCTTTGATAGCTCAGTTGGTAGAGCATTGCACCGGTAACACAAAGGTTGTGGGTTTGAATCCTGTTCAAAGCCTGAATTTTTTTCAGGTCATTTTTCAAGTAGTGTTATGGCTGTGTTCGTACTTTCATTCTTTCATTATTTAATTGCTCCTGTTGCATATCTATATTATGATGACCAAATAAAGCACTGACCAAATGTAAACAGCTACAAGTTTCAGTAATTGTGAAGATCTCCCAAAACAACTTGTTGGCTTTCTGTTGGCCATCTGTCTGTGGGCCAACTTTCAACTGACCGTTGACCATTTGTCGGCTGACAGATGGCTGGCTGTCAGGTTTTGGCCAGAAAAAAAAATCAACAGCTGGCCGACTCTGACCCCAACCTATTGGTAACCTGTCTGTAAGTTGTTGGTAACACGTTACACTTACTTTGATGTTGTCTATCCATAATGCATCCGAAATATATAACAAACTGAAGAGGAAGTTATGTCCTTCTGAATTTTGGTACTCATTGCTTAGGACTAGCACCAGCACTGCAGAAGATTACCAGAATTCAGCAATACCATTTCCACAACCATATTGGAAAGGTTGACTAAATACCATTCCCCAGGGCTCAAATTATGTCAGGGTTCAAATTGCATTGTTGGGTGATTTGTACAACAGGGTTTGCACTCATTGAAGATTTTAAAATTCCATGACTTTCTATGACCTTTTCCATGACCTCTCCAAGTTTTCCATGACCAACATTCAAGCATTTTTTCTGATACCAGACTATCAAACAACCATTTAATAATATAGTTTCCAGCGTTATATATGTATGCATAAAATATGTGCTTGTCTAAATTAAAGCCTGTTTCCGATTCATCTGTTATTTTTTTCAAATTCCTTATCTTTTCACTCATGTCCAATACACTCAAAGTGTGTCGAGTCGTCCCTATGTATAGACAAGTCGTCTTGGCAAAAGTCATGTCGTGAAATTCGTAAAGTCATCCTTACAGGAAGTTGACAAACCTTACAGGAAGTCTGACTACAGTCACCGGAAATGGTCATACTGCGTGAATGGGGGTGGAAATGTCGTCGAGTCGTCACGACTCGACACGAGTTGACACGACTCGTTACTGCTAGAAGACGACTCGACTTTATGGCTAGAAACGCGCTTGCAGACAAAAGAAATAAAACAAGAAGCCATGCAATGTATACCTCGTTCTGTAAACTTGTGCAGGCAAGTGATACGTTTTAACGAAACGCGTGTGCAGGGAACAAAACTGTGCATCCAAACAAAAAGCCATGCAATGTATACCTCATTCTGTAAACTTGCACTCGTGTAGACAAGGGATACGTTTTAAATAAACGCGCGTGCAGGAAACAAAACTGTGCATCCAAACAGGAAGCCATGCAATGTATACTTCGTTCTTAAACGTCTGCAGACGAGTGATACTTTTTAAGCGAAAACCCGTCAACAAATCAAACCACAAACGCACACAACGAAAAGCATGTGCAGACAAAATTAATTTTTAAACTACGCATGCAAATAAAACAAGATCGGAACCCACGCACGCAAAGTATACTTCGTTCTATAAACTTCTTCAGACAAGTTATTATATGTTTTAGCAGCGAAACGCGTGTGCAAGAAACGAAGCTAAGGATCCAATCGAGACAAGAAGCCATGCAATATATACTTCGTTCTTCACACTTTTGCAGAAGAGTGATCATTTTTTAAGGGAAACACCGGTATAAACAAATCGCATCATATATACGCATACAATGAAAAGTGCTTGCAGACTAAATTAAATAGGCATGCGAGGAAAGCTAGAATCCGCGCACACAATGTTTATTTCATTGTACAACCCTCTGGAGAAGTGGAAACGAATGAAACCACACACTCATACACTTCAGTCGTTGTAATAGTGTTTGTTCAGACAAGTTATATTTATTTACCAGCGAATATCCGCGTTTCACCGAGCCTCTGCGGCTATTTCTCAAGTATTATTATCGTTCATAACATAATCATAAAACTCATTCCAAATGTGCTAATTTATTCCCTTTTAGCTTGTTGTCGCGAATTAGGGGCACTTACATTCCGCGTACATTTTAATTTTTGCTCATGTGGTTTGGTTCTTATGTAATTCGTGTTATTCCGTTCTCGCTTATTCATGCTGGTTGACGCGCCTTATTTTAATCCCGATTACCGATTATTCCCAGTCTTTTTCTTTCATTATCAACTAGCAACCTCGCCTTCATGGTCCTTCATCAGAGTGGTCCTTCATGATATATTTGCATTCAGTTTAATAGTGCACATGACAGCATTCTTTGACAGATTTCTCTAGGGCATGGCTGACTTTTTACAAGGCCGTATGCGTTTATTTCGTTTTTTATCTGTTATTCATTTCAGTTCTTTTATATACTATTTGGATTGCTTATATACTATTTGGGATTGCTTACTTCTTAACATACTGATTGTATGACAATAGACTAAACACAACAATTATCACACCTACTTCAAACAATAAACTCGACAAATTTTGGTTAATTAGAGCGAACCTTTCAAAGAGTTATTACCCACCTAAACGCTTTTATTCATTCCGTTTCACGGATTAGACAGTTTCGTTTCGTTCAAGGACATTTGAATGACAGTCGCGTATTTTGCGCAAAACCCCCTCCAAGTTTCCTTTTCCTGAAAGGTTTAAAAACCCAGAGACTGATTTTCGCGTTTGCTTTTATAAATGATATGCCATTAACATCTCCAGCCAGCGTTATTACAAAAACTTTACAGACTCCGAAGCCTCGCATTTAGAAAACGCTGACGGCAAGGGACGCGAAAAGAACCGTCTGCCAAAGTGTCACATTTATAATTCCCCACTTCTAGTTAGGGTTACTGTATACAATACCACGCTGAGATCAACTCTAACATTAAATTGAATTGCCATTTTGCCAAGAAGATAACGCCACTTTTTCAAAACCCATAAATTTGAATGCAACAAGAAAGCAATTGCTTACATGCGGTTTTTCCGATCGGTTTTGGTATAGTAGTCGTAGTAGCGACTTTATTTAAAGAGGGTAACGCATAACAGTTAAAACTTGACAAACCAGTGGCCCTCTATCCTAAGTTAAAAATTAAAATTACTATTTACACTTGTGAGATAATAACAAATTACAAAAAATTGGAAAACTGCTAAAATTTAAGAATTATGATTTTTTTTAAAATCGAAATCATGACATGCACATCTAAAAATTGACCTAAGAGCTTTTGGCTAAAAAGTATTTTTAAGACAGCTTTTAAAAGAGCAATGTGGTTTTCGGTTTTTCCAGTTTTGTCCTATTTGGGATCCCGTTTCTCTTTGATTTGAGCGAAAATTGAACTCGAATGACCGCAAAAAGCAAAAGTTTATTGAGTGCCTCCTGAGTCTTGAATAACGCCCGAGCCAGTCTGCATGGGCGCCCACGCGTATTGCGTATTACGTTTTTTTACGTGGAGGTGGGAAAGGCGGCGTGAGATTAAGAAAACACTTTTATACTAATTCGCACTTTGTAGACTTGACTATACCAAAAGTTGAGTAGTGTCAACTCGTGGCCACTCGAAACGACTTAACGACACCTTACAAACCCCCTCCACAATCACTACAAGCAGATCCATTCCAAGTCTCACTCTGTCGACTCGACTATTCCTAAAGTCAAGTCGTTTCGACCCGTAACGACTCGACACGACTTGACGACATTTTATACACCCCCTCCACAATCACTTCAAGCACTTTTATACTAAGTCTCACTCTGTCGACTCGACTGTTCGTAGAGTCAAGTCGTGTCGACTCGTAGCGACTCGACACGACTTGACGACATTTTATGCAATCCCAAATAGTATATAAAAGAACTGAAATGAATAACAGATAAAAAACGAAATAAACGCATACGGCCTTGTAAAAAGTCAGCCATGCCCTAGAGAAATCTGTCAAAGAATGCTGTCATGTGCACTATTAAACTGAATGCAAATATATCATGAAGGACCACTCTGATGAAGGACCATGAAGGCGAGGTTGCTAGTTGATAATGAAAGAAAAAGACTGGGAATAATCGGTAATCGGGATTAAAATAAGGCGCGTCAACCAGCATGAATAAGCGAGAACGGAATAACACGAATTACATAAGAACCAAACCACATGAGCAAAAATTAAAATGTACGCGGAATGTAAGTGCCCCTAATTCGCGACAACAAGCTAAAAGGGAATAAATTAGCACATTTGGAATGAGTTTTATGATTATGTTATGAACGATAATAATACTTGAGAAATAGCCGCAGAGGCTCGGTGAAACGCGGATATTCGCTGGTAAATAAATATAACTTGTCTGAACAAACACTATTACAACAACTGAAGTGTATGAGTGTGTGGTTTCATTCGTTTCCACTTCTCCAGAGGGTTGTACAATGAAATAAACATTGTGTGCGCGGATTCTAGCTTTCCTCGCATGCCTATTTAATTTAGTCTGCAAGCACTTTTCATTGTATGTGTATATATGATGCGATTTGTTTATACCGGTGTTTCCCTTAAAAAATGATCACTCTTCTGCAAAAGTGTGAAGAACGAAGTATATATTGCATGGCTTCTTGTCTCGATTGGATCCTTAGCTTCGTTTCTTGCACACGCGTTTCGCTGCTAAAACATATAATAACTTGTCTGAAGAAGTTTATAGAACGAAGTATACTTTGCGTGCGTGGGTTCCGATCTTGTTTTATTTGCATGCGTAGTTTAAAAATTAATTTTGTCTGCACATGCTTTTCGTTGTGTGCGTTTGTGGTTTGATTTGTTGACGGGTTTTCGCTTAAAAAGTATCACTCGTCTGCAGACGTTTAAGAACGAAGTATACATTGCATGGCTTCCTGTTTGGATGCACAGTTTTGTTTCCTGCACGCGCGTTTATTTAAAACGTATCCCTTGTCTACACGAGTGCAAGTTTACAGAATGAGGTATACATTGCATGGCTTTTTGTTTGGATGCACAGTTTTGTTCCCTGCACACGCGTTTCGTTAAAACGTATCACTTGCCTGCACAAGTTTACAGAACGAGGTATACATTGCATGGCTTCTTGTTTTATTTCTTTTGTCTGCAAGCGCGTTTCTAGCCATAAAGTCGAGTCGTCTTCTAGCAGTAACGAGTCGTGTCAACTCGTGTCGAGTCGTGACGACTCGACGACATTTCCACCCCCCATTCACGCAGTATGACCATTTCCGGTGACTGTAGTCAGACTTCCTGTAAGGTTTGTCAACTTCCTGTAAGGATGACTTTACGAATTTCACGACATGACTTTTGCCAAGACGACTTGTCTATACATAGGGACGACTCGACACACTTTGAGTGTATTGGACATGAGTGAAAAGATAAGGAATTTGAAAAAAATAACAGATGAATCGGAAACAGGCTTTAATTTAGACAAGCACATATTTTATGCATACATATATAACGCTGGAAACTATATTATTAAATGGTTGTTTGATAGTCTGGTATCAGAAAAAATGCTTGAATGTTGGTCATGGAAAACTTGGAGAGGTCATGGAAAAGGTCATAGAAAGTCATGGAATTTTAAAATCTTCAATGAGTGCAAACCCTGTTGTACAAATCACCCAACAATGCAATTTGAACCCTGACATAATTTGAGCCCTGGGGAATGGTATTTAGTCAACCTTTCCAATATGGTTGTGGAAATGGTATTGCTGAATTCTGGTAATCTTCTGCAGTGCTGGTGCTAGTCCTAAGCAATGAGTACCAAAATTCAGAAGGACATAACTTCCTCTTCAGTTTGTTATATATTTCGGATGCATTATGGATAGACAACATCAAAGTAAGTGTAACGTGTTACCAACAACTTACAGACAGGTTACCAATAGGTTGGGGTCAGAGTCGGCCAGCTGTTGATTTTTTTTTCTGGCCAAAACCTGACAGCCAGCCATCTGTCAGCCGACAAATGGTCAACGGTCAGTTGAAAGTTGGCCCACAGACAGATGGCCAACAGAAAGCCAACAAGTTGTTTTGGGAGATCTTCACAATTACTGAAACTTGTAGCTGTTTACATTTGGTCAGTGCTTTATTTGGTCATCATAATATAGATATGCAACAGGAGCAATTAAATAATGAAAGAATGAAAGTACGAACACAGCCATAACACTACTTGAAAAATGACCTGAAAAAAATTCAGGCTTTGAACAGGATTCAAACCCACAACCTTTGTGTTACCGGTGCAATGCTCTACCAACTGAGCTATCAAAGCCACATGAGAGCGGTCGTGTCTGGGTTCAGTCCTTTACTAAACGTAAGGGCTGAACCCAGACACGGCCGCTCTCATGAAAGCAGTCCTGAACAGTACTATAATAATAACATTATTATTGTTCATCATCAGAGAGATCAACTCTGATATGCCTATCTATATATAAACAGAACAAATGCTGGAAAAAATCAAATGCCCCGAGCGGGATTCGAACCCACGACACCCCGATCTCATGAAAGGTACTCTAACCACTGAGCTACCAAGGCAACCACAGTGGAGTGAGTCGAATATTAGCTACAAAGGAACATCGATTGCCAGACATTTGCTCCCAGACCTCTCGGGCCGGGAATTACTTCTGTTGATCGTCAAGACCAAAGCTCATCGGACCAGACATTATAGACCATATACATTGTATGTAATACGGCGTATTTCGAACAGTGTTCAATCTCTCTGATGATGAACATTGTTCGAAATATGCCGGGGTGTCATTGGTTCGAATTCCGCTCGAGTCATTTGATTTTTTCCAGCATTTGTTCTGTTTATATATAGATAGGCATATCAGAGTTGATCTCTCTGATGATGAACATTGTTCGAAATATGCCGTATTACATACATTATCATTATTGTTGATAACTGAAAGTTTTCACATGGCTTGTACTTAGCTTACTGAAGCATCAGTCACCTAAAACAATCTTTTCACAGCAGGATCTCTCGACTATAAAAGTAGATATCACAAGTCTGGTCTGTTTTTATGAGAGTAACAGCACAAGACCATTGTGGTGTAAAGTGGTCTTAAGAAATAACCTGAAGAGATGCGTGTTTAATGGTACATATAAAATTTGTGTCTTTCAGCTTCTGGATGAAAATTCCCAGCTTATTCAGGTAAATCTGGCACATATAATTCCCCAGTTATTGCAGCTGAAAAGCGTCTATCAAGCATAGTCACACAACTGTAGAATATTCATTACACTGTTATAAACTGTTACAGGTTACAGAGGTTTTATTTAGAACATTCAAAGTGACCAAAACCACAAAAGCATGGTATAAGACAGGGCTGTAGCCAGTATTAGCCAAACTGAGGCACTTGTGTTAGTCATTTTTTGTCGCTTTTGTTTTCTTTTAGGAAGGGCAAAAGTAGAACATCAATAATGACCTGTACCTAGGAATAGAATTTAACCATGGGCATTGTTCTTGCTATGGCCCTGTAAGAGTTTGTATGGAGCCCTGTAGGAGCTTGTACAGATTTGAAATTTGATTGAAAACTCTGAAAAATGTCTGCACTTCAATCAAAAAGTCGCAAACTATAAAATTTAAAAATAAAAACATTTCCTGCTGTGCCCTTTTACTTTTGCATGTATTTGAGCAATAATTGCGGGTTAACTACCTGAGAGAGGAAAGGGATCAGAAACTTATTTCCATGTACAAAATGATTGGAGGATTGATTACTGTATATCATCTCTGTTGTAGGCTATTGTGGATTACCAAAGTAAAGGAAAGGCTTATGAATGCACACAGTATGTACCATCAACCTGGCTTGAATTTAATAGAATTAGCTGCTCTTCATATTTTAATTATTATTATTAGCATAATAATCTTCCCAGAGGCCATGGTCCTTTTGATAAGCACCAAAATCTAAGCCCCCAGTTGAATTTTGATGGTGATCCAGATTTAGCAACAGTGGCTCGTCCATATTTGTTGAGAAACCATTTTTTGGGCATGGACACTTGGGCACAATCAAACCAAGATATTTTGTTGTTTTTGGTTACTGTGTTTCTGTCTGGTGCATTGGGCATTGTTACATGTATCAGTGTGTAACATCCTTAATGTTTGACTCTTAATCAAGCAGTCTGGGTTTTAGAACTTGCAAGGGTAACCAACTTGTGTTCTTTGGAAAGTCACTTAATTGCATGCAGGTATATAAAACGGTAGGGATGAAATGCTGGGTGACCTAGTAGGATGCCAGAGGGCTAAACTGTGATGGACGTGCAGCTCAAACATGGGGTTTAAGCAAATCTCTGAGTTGTTTTGTCCTTCGGAAGCAGCGATAAGTCTAAGTGGTGTGTCCCAGTGGTCTGAATCTCATTGAAACTTTATCTTCTGTCCTTGATATACATTAATCATTGACCATGCCTTGTACCTTTGTTTGCAGATATCAGCAGCTGTTGCATCGTAATCTTGTGTACCTTGCCACATTGGCAGATTCCACTCAAAGCATGCAGAACACCATTCCTGTATGTGAATAATTTGTAGCACAATAATTTGTTTCCATTTCAGCAGAGTGACTGTAACTAGATTGTGAATAGTACTTCTATTCCTTCCACTGAAAATTGCTTGGTTACATTTTACACAATACATTTTGTGGAGACATGGCAAATTGGGAGGAACAACAAACTTCTGGCTATAGGGTCAATATATTTAACCTTCCATTCTATTTCATTTGCACTTATAGCGTCAATTCTCTGTTACCCCCATTCCCCAGTTCATTGTTGTGGAGGAGTTTTGCTGTAGTCTGGGCAGTCTTACATGTAGGAATAGAATAAGCAACATGAATTGGGGGAAGAGTCAGGAGAGGATATTTCCAAGATGCTCAAAACTTGAATTTCACTGCTAAGTGTCCCAGCACTTTGTTACTCATTGAGGTCTATTGATTATTTTATGCTTTCTTGAAGTGCCTCTTCTCATTGTCTTGTGTCAGTCGTCTCTTCTCTAACATATCATGTTGTGTCAGTCAAGCATGTGGCGAGCTAGGCAAAGGTCTTTGATGATGTCTAAGTATACTGTATACCATCTCTCTATGGCTGCAGCATCACTTGTAATGGTAACACTTTACTTCTTATCACTGGCTCTTACTTTAACAGGCTCCTGGCTCACAAAGTGGTCCTAGTATGAAGACACCTCCAACATCGGTCACTCCACCTTCTGGGCCTGGCATGCTTCAGCCAGGGCTACCTGACATGACATCAAACTCAGGTTCATCTACAGACATGATGCCAAGTGCACCAGGGTTGACAACTGGAATGTCTTCTGGAATGAATGATCCTTTGAAATCCAACATGCCTCCACAACTCGGAGGAATGAGTGGTCCAAGCACAGCTGGGTATGGTGCTAGCTCAGTTGGCGGGATGGGACAATCAACGTCATCTCCTCCACAACTGCAGCATCCACCAATGACAGCGCAGAGCCACATGGGCTACCCTAACCCCTCTCAAAGCCAACCAGGCCGATCTGTTGCTCCACCCACCATGTCAGGACCAATGGGGAATTTACCACCGCAGGTGCCTATTCAGTCTCATGCACCACCCATGGGCCAACACCTGATGTCACAGAATCAACAACAATCTCAACAATACATGATGCAGCAGAGACAGATGCAGTTCAGACAAGGAGCACCTCAGCAGGTCAGTAGATGTTCAACATCAAACTTCTCCCTATAATTTTGTTATGTCACAAGGCAGACAGGTAATGCGAATCAGGAAAGTCATCTGCTATCAAATTTACAGGTGCAAGACTGATAGGCAAGAATCATTAATTCCAAAGGTGATTTAATATTGTAACTTGGATAGTTATTTATTTATTTATACAACTTTTATGATGACTTGCTTATTATTTTAAAGATCTCATTTCGAACAATGGCAGACTACTTTTAATTAGTTGTCATAAGATTCCTGGGGTGAGATGGTCAGTTATAACTACAGTACATGGAACAATTGCAAAGCCCTTTTGGGGTTTGAAGTTTGTGATCTGAAGTCAACTTTTTTGTGGTTAAAAACTTTGTGTCACCTTTTTTGGTATGCCACTTACTACTGAAGGAGTTTAATGGGAATCCCGAGAGGTCTAACCCAGGGTTGGAATGTTTATATGAAATAATTGTTGTGGCATCAATTTCATTTACATATTTTGGATCAGGTTTTATGTACCCACTGACATGTAAAGACTTTGTAGAGGTTCAAATCATTTACACTTCCCAGTCACTCTTATACAGTTATACATGCTTATTCCCAAGTTGCTGCCCTCCTGCTGAGGCTTAGACTTACCAGTGATCACTATTGTGGGCTTTATTTGGCTAGTGTACAGGACAGATTTTCTTCTTTGTTAAAATGGATGGTTTACTTCCTTATTGTTTAAGCTTTATTCCTACTTGGTCAAAATATGTGACTGTGTTTTCTGTTCTTATAATTTTGTTATCTCTATCCAACTGAGCCATTTTAATTTGTATTGCAGATGTCGCAACAACAACAACAACAACAGTCATTGTCACACAATCATCCTGGATACGGACCACCTACCTCAGGAGGGATGCCCTCAGCAGGGATGATGCCAGGTTACCCCTCGCAGCAACAAACACAAAGATACAATCCTTACAGACAGCCTCCTCAACAACAAGGCTTATCTCACATGCCTTACCCAACCCAACAGCAGCCAACTCCAATGCAGGGGCAGTCAGTTATGGCTCAACAACCATCGATGGGTCAAGCACCAGTTGGACAATCACCTATGCAGCAACCACCCCTTGTGTGACTGACGTAATCAGTGACAAGATTGTGTGACATGATTTGTCATAAGTTTGTGACATGACCTGTGACAAGATTATGTGACAAGATAGTGCAATCTGATTTTGTGGTAAGGTTGTGTTGCATCAGTTGGGACAGGTTTGAGTGACACAATTAGTGACAAGATTATGTGACAGTCATTCACATAACTCATCACACTGTGGTGCCATTCTAATGTAATGCCATAGGTTCTCCAGTTACTGCTTTTCTTGTCAAACCATTTACAAGAACTAAGATAGAACTTTCTCCTTTCATGGGAAAAAGTCATCACAGATTGGGTTGAATAATTTAGGGTAAATAGACCTGTGACTTTTAAATCATACTATTTTTGTTAAGTATGCACATGTATATCACTTTGTTTTTTGCCAATATATATTATGACAAGAATTAGGAAACCAACTTAAATTGGTCAAACTGGTCAAGTTAGTAGTTATTTCTCCAAGTTAAACACCTTTATTATTTATTCACAGCTTTTCACATTTTGAGAATGTATTGCCTTTGGAGTTAAATCCAACATGAACTATTTACTTTAGACAAAGAAGTTAAGCAGAGTTTGAGGGCTGTCCTGTATTATATTTAATTTGTTCTAACCCCCGGGTTACACAACCTATTGATTGAACCATCACATTTTGTCCCAGTCAACAGTGATCCATCTAGAAATAGGCAGTTGTGAGTCCAGGGACTCACACAGCCAAAAACCTGTCAGTCTCTCGGACAAACGAGTGAGTCCCATACAGAATTTTAGATCATTTCCTGTGAAGAAAGTGCTGCTGCAATGGTGGAACACCATGTAATTATTATGCACCTCTTACTGAGTTTGAGGGCCATACTGTACATGTAAGTTATGGACTGAGTTTTCCCTCATTCAATGTGCCCAGGCAATAAAATCGAAGGGAAAAAAAAGGGTCCATAACTTACAGTATGGACCAAGAGGGCGAGGTTAGGAACTATTTCTACATGTATGCACATGGAATGGCTTCAGTTGCTAACAGTTTTAGAAGTAAAAGAAAGTTTTAAACTTTTACTTGCTAAAAAGATAAGAATATGTGATCATAAATCATGAAACATTTTTGCAATAAAAAGCCACTTTAAATATTAACAGGCTGTACAGTAGAATCCCACCCACTAAATTGACCAATCACATCACACATACTGAGATATAATAAAACCTGGTATAAAAGTGTTATTACTCTCACTAGTTCTTTATAAGTTCTGGTAACTTAAGGGTCCTTTTTACCAATGTTATGCTTTTCCAATGATTTCATATTTAAAACAAAAACCTAAGCCTCGCCACTCTTAAAAATGCAAACCCAGGAAAAATGGGACCCCAGGCAGTCCCTCAGCGGGTTAGCGTAGTTCCCTGACATACATTTCTTTGTAAAAATGCTAAGTTTGGGCTCCATAATTTTACATGTCTGCAACTGATTTTTATGAAGCTTTACAGATTTTCTAAATTCAGTGCAATAAATTGATCTATGGAAGTGTGTATGTTGCAATTAATTTTTGGTTTCAGTTAATTTTATCTTTAACTAGTTAGTGTTTTTTTTCTAATTAGGTGATTTTATTTTTAACTAGTTAGTTTTTTTCTAACTAGGTGATTTTATTTTTAACTAGTTAGTTTTTTTCTAACTAGGTGATTTTATTTTTAACTGGATCACATTTTTAAAACTGGGTTGAAAGTTTCAAACCCGGCTAAGTCGTGTCAAAGGGGAAGGGTGAGTCTGGGACCAATAACATATTAGACCAACAAATATGGGCAAATTTGCAACAATTGCTTGTGTGGCATAGTGGAGATGAAGATGGACTTCAAAGTCTGAGGTTCAAATCCAGAAGAGTGCAAATTAATAACAAAACCGGGGCTAGGTGTAGGGGTAGGATTAAGGGTGTTAATAGGGTTAGGGTTAGGGGGGGTCAATAGGGTTAGGGATAGGGTTAGGGCTAGTGGTGAACGTGTTATTCTTTTTGAAAAACATCCCACTCCAAAAAAAGCGGAAATTTAAATCACTCAGTTAAAAAAAACTAAGAAGTTAAAAACTAAAATCACCTAGTTAGAAAAAACAAACTAGTAAATTTATCAAATTAACTCAGACCAAAAATTAACTGCAACATGTACAAGAAAGATACAAAAAGCGTTGGTATTGCATGACATAGGTGAAAAGGTCCATTGACAGTCTTTGTAATTATATGTATAATAGCAACTAGATTTTCAGTGGTAGGCCTTTATCATCCAGTGGTATTGCATAAACTGCTCTTTCAGGATCCATGAGCTTGGTAGATGGTCAATAAACTTGATTTTAGTCTTGTTTTAGTGGTGTAGTTGATTTTGTCAGCTTCAACCCCTGTATGCATGTGGCAGGCAATCCACGCCTTGTGTGATGGCTGCACCATCCTTTTGCACACATTTTCAGTCGGCCCAAAATTGAATTAGTAAGATCAATGAAAGACAATCATACTAGGAAAATATTGGCCATGGTTTCTCTCGGCAAGATAAGGCTCATACAAGAAAGACCAAGAAAGACCAAGTGATGTTTGCGTGACCCAGTACTAAGCTACTAAGTTCAGTTGCATTTGCAAAAGAAAGGCAAGTAGCGAGTGTTTGCGCCTTTCTGATTGTAAATTGCCTAAAATTGTCTGATTGCCCTATTTTGGTTGTAAAGAGCGTTTGCCGTGAATTTTTCTGCTGGGCAGATTTGGAACTGAATCTGTGTTGTGCTCCTCCACCCTTAGGGGATGAGTGAAAAAACATTAGAGCGGCCACTGGTTATTTCCAGTGGTTGACCACTTTGGCTATATTGAAGCTGGAATGAAAATCTGTATTTTTTTGGTATTTTTTCAGTAACCAATCAGGCCTTAAATGTGTACAATAAAGCAGCTTGGACAAAGAGCTTTTATTAAAAAAAAAAAATTAAAGCGGAAGTCGTTTCTTGTTGTTTTTTTTCTGTCCCCTAACCTCTCCCCTCAGTCGCCAGGTTATTACCCACGTGAGCAAAAAGATCTAAATTGTGGCGCCCCAGTTTCTTATACCCACAGCGAGCCTCGCAGCGAAAACAAAGATGGTGGGAGTTTTGTTCTCTTGGCGATTTCAAGCGAATAAAAAAAAACATTTCCTTCACTCTGTTGGGAATGCTATGTTCATGAAGACCAAACGAACGAGGTGATTTTTTCACTTGTTCGAACGTAACAGGATTGTGCTATGGAGCTGCCCGTTGTTCTATTCGAACTGCATACCGGTTTTTTGTGGCGCTCATTTGTACTTGCAGCGAGAAAAAAACACTGGAGTTTTTTCCTGGGATTTCAGACGAAAGAGCAATTTTCTTCACTCTGTGCTGGGAATGTGAAGGTTGTGGGTCATGACTGTCAAACGGACGTGGTTAGCATTTTTCATTTACGGGAAGGTATTTTGGCGTCACCTTGTATCTCTCGAGAGAAAAAAATGAATGCTATGGAAATTGAAAGCCTCAAACGTCATAAATTTTAAGTTCTAAGACTTATGGAAAAGAGAACTGGTGCATCCGTTCTTTAGTTTTATTTTCAGTCTTCAGCCGTTTACAAGTTACAAAAAAAAGATGTCAAGTTTTTTAAAAGTTAAAACTGAATGAGACTTGATCGCCGTCAAAAGCAAGATGTTGTAAAAAAATTCACAAAATATAATCCCAACCAATCGGTACGCAGGGTTGGCCCTCATTTCGGGCACTCGATGACATGTTCTCAAAACAGCACCTGCAAAACAGATAACAAATTCGGGTTTTTTTCTCACTAAGTCCTGTTACGCAGGACTTAGAAGTAGCGGTTATTTTTTCTCTGTAAGGTCGCATAAGATATGACAACAGAAGACAAAGGTTAACTATTCATTCTTTTAGTTCCTTTAATTACTCTTTCCCTACTCAGCAAGATTGTATGCTCCCTGAATTCACAGCGTGAAATTTTAAGTCCCGTTTTCGACCCTGAAAAACGCACCTTCTTCCATTGCCTCAGAACAAAAAATGCACCAAAAAAGTTGCCGATTCACATAGAAGGGAGTTTCATGTAACTTCTTTAGAAATCTAAGGGCGAATTTCTTTAAAAAAAAATCTGAAATCCGAAAGAATCCGAAAACGGATTTTGCGTTTCTTTACTGAGATCAATCCAAGATCTTTTGGGTCATGGATCTTCAAAGGAACCGAAGAATCCACTCTGGAAGTGGATTCTTCTGTTCCTTTCACTCATCAGGATCCGAGAGATCTTGGATTGATCCGTTTAGTTAAGAAACGCAAAATCCGTTTTCGGATTCTTTCAGATTTAGAATCAACAATCTTGGATTTTCTTAAAGAAAAGCGCCCTCAAGTTCGAGTGCAAGTGGAATCTACTCGTCTTAGTAGACCCCAGTCTACTGCATTACACCTTTCTGCTCGGAACCTGCTGTAAACGTGGTGGACACCTCCAACTGCACTCCTCTCCCATACGAGGGCAAATTCCCTATCGAAAGAAGTAACCGCACGAACAGTTTGTGCACCTCACATATTCTTCAACATTGCTCAAAGCCACAAATCTTTTCCTCTCCCCTTTCTTGCATACTAGTAAGCCGCATGAAGCCCATTTCTCAGCTAAAGCCATCCTACTGAACGTCTAGCGAGTTTACCCAAAAAAACGACGCAACACTTCAGATCAGCTCTTTATATTTTATGCGCGTCACCACCTACCCTTGACGTCACCACGAACTCCACCCACCGCTTGCACGCCTCACTTCAATCTCGTTCCCAGGGTCCTCTCTACCACCTCGAAGTAGAGAGAGGAGCCTGGGAACGAGGTTGATCTCACTTGGCCCTCTGCACCACCTTGGCGATGTCTCCGTAACGTCACCATTTCTCGAACTTCAAATGACGGTCAACTTTAATAATTCAGAAAAGACCAACTAGGGTAACTTGGAACCTACTCTGAGAGAAGACTGAGGCAAGTGGTTAGCCAAATTCACGGCCACTTTTAAAGTTATTTAATAAAAGCTTTTGTTCAAATTAAAAACCTTTCTCTTCAAAATAGTATGGGAAGTATAGATTCAAGTGTAAAACTAAAATGCTTATGGGCACTAAAAAGGTACATTTTTTAAGCTTCATTCATTGAAATGATATTTTTATTACTAACAATGAAGTCAAAACAACTTTAGGATGATTAACTTTCTCAGTGAAAACAGCCCAGCTATTACTATTACTATATAAATTTAGCAACAAAACCAGAACAACTGTTGAACGTTTATTTTAATGTTTCAGGCCTTTCATTTCTCTTCACAAGATTTCAACTAACATACGTGAACCATATTCCTTTGATTAAGTGTCCTAAGCTAGAAATCTGACTTTAGTGTTTATTAACTAGGGCTTTTTATTCAGTGTGCAACAAAACTAGGTATGTGTTTGGCATGATTATTTTGTTTTTACTTGGAAATTGGAGCA
>JAHPZR010030617.1:0-12500 GCA_019787425.1 Platygyra sinensis | reverse complement strand
CTGCGAAAACTGGGAAAATGAAAGAAAATTCAATCCTAAACTGGAGGAGTATGAGTACGAAGATCTCGATGAAAAGTTACAAATGCTGAAGTACTTACCAAAGATGGATTAGAGTACGAACCAGAGAGTTTGAAGTCCATGCTGGCAACCTTTGACCGGCGTTTAAAAGAACGTGACTACACGTACCCACTGAATTACACTCGGGAGTTTTATCAGTCCAAGTTAGTGCTCGAGGGAAAAGTAAAACATCTTCGCCAGCAAGGAAAAGGGACGAGGCCGAACGCGGCAAGTGCACTGACAAGCAAAGAAGAAGAAATACTACGGACAGCAAGAACCCTCGGCGATTCCAGTCCAGGAGTTATTTCTCAGACGATGTAGTGGAAAGCAACTGAGGGCAGCAAACGTTTAGAGGCAGTCTATTGTTCAGGTGTGATCGGCCACGCAAATGAAAAGTCGCCGAACGACTACAATGAAGGAAATGAAAGGGAGCATCGGCAGCTATCGCACATCACACATCAGCAGAACTCCACAGACAACAATATCACACAGTTTGCTAGGATTTTCAGTGTGGTATTTTCTTGCAACCAGTACGGAACAGATGCGGCAAGCAAGCAGCCATCATGCTTTAGCGTCATTCGAGGACAGGCGGTTCACCCAAAAGTTCAGATCAGCATTAACTGTCTGTTCGAGGTAACTCATTACGGAACAATTACAAACTTGCCATCGCTTAACTGATTTTTCATGCTCTTGATATAAACCTTGTTCAGTTCATAACGTTTCTGAAGTTTTCCTGAAAATTCACGCTTGGTTTACCTGTCACTAGGTTGCAACTGTTTGGTTGAAATAAAACATGTGAGCAGTTTGGAAGCCACTTCAGAGTTGCGTGTCCATAGAAGCGTGACGGTGGCGTTTTCTTGATTTTTTTTTATAATTTTGTTGAGAATATTATAAATAAAAAAATCGTATGATCGCTCGTGCATTTCGTGATATATGGTCACTGGTGATGTTTTTCAAGTTCTCAAATTGCACCCGCCTGCGGCTAGTGCAAATTTGAGAACTTGAAAAACATCACTCGTGCTCATATATCACGAAATGCACTCGCGTTAATACGATATCCTATACATATACCATGTTGGCTAAGCCAATGAAAACTACAACTATCGCAATGGTATAGCGTCTCGTGGCGCGTTTACACCAATCGCACGCAAGCAAGAATATTGGACGGATTATAACAAGAAATGTTTCAGTAAATTGCCACCCTTGCAGTGTCTTCAAAATATTATTTCGTCGTTTTTGGTTTTGGTTTGAGAAATCTTAAAGGAAGTGGGACTGGGACTCATGACGTCATGTGACGACTAAACGATGTCACATTTAATAATGCTTACCATCTGTTTTTAATTGTTATTTGCAAATACTCTTTGCGAAAATCATCACCTAAGACAATTTACAGAGTTTCCAATTAAAAAAAACAAGCGATACATCAAAATGCCCACACGACATTCAATACAGAAGGCAGCTCTTGGCAACAAATAAGTAGCGAATTACTACAGAAAATCTGCAACGTCTTTTTCAGAATTGCATCCATCTTTTCCTGATATTATAGTTGCCAAATTCCCATATTTTTTGGTATATATTTTTCAGATTCCGAAATCAGGGTATCGTCATCTTGAATTTCAAAACTCTTCAAGAAGTGTCATTGAGAGGATAATTGTGGTCTTTATAACATCCAAAATCTCAATAAAACAAAAATGTTTGTACCTTTAGAGCACTTTTCGAGGTGTCTCGAGTCCAAGCGATGTAGCGCGTCCGATGTAAACTGTAGATACCTAAACCCCATGACAAATTAAAGTTTATAGAGCTGGCTAACTATATGAAACTATGCCAAGAATTTTGCAATAAAATGATAACTTCTAAACGTGAGCGTCCAAATCAACTTTTAGGTTCGTTTAGAAAGCTACATGTATAACCGCTTTAGCCGGTCTAGGCGTGCTGCACAAGGTTGGTTGGGGTTAAGCGCAGTGAATCATCGCATCTTCATTACCATCCATTGCAACAGCAATGCACAGTGCTTGAATAGGTCAATAATAAATTCCACCCGTGTTGCTTTTGTTTCAACACGACCAAAACCTGGTTGTCTCCGGCAGCAGGGGGGAGAGTAAGTCGGAGAAGGGGAGGGGGTTGTGCTAACTCGAAGAGAGATGCTTAATATAGATTTAGGCCGATAGGAGGGGCACATATTCGAAGGGGCGCTTGTTTGAGGAGAGGTCCTAATTCGAAGATTTACGTACGGTAGTTGAGGCAGCTCTATAACAGTGTATAAGCTTTGATATGGGGGTTTAGGTAGTTACAATTTTAGACCGAACGAGCTACATTGCTTAGACGTGAGAAACCTTCAAAGGTATACGGTAACCTTAATTTATATTAAACTATATTTACAGAGATGGCTTCCATAGAAATGCCGAGTCGAGTGACCAAACAATTGCCACACCCAAATGTTCCCTGATAGATTCAACCTCGCTCCCAGGGTCGCTCATCTTATTGCCCCGTGGAGCGAGCGAGGAGAGACCCTGGCAAGAGCTGGTCGCGTGCCACTGTGACAATTGAAAATATCAGGGAGGGGTCCTCTGTAATCAGGCAATTGGTTGCGTTGAGCTTTGTCAAATTCAAAAGTATCGCGCTGTGCTGCGACCGACATTACTCACGATGTGTAACAGTACATAGCCTTCAGGCTGAAATTTCGAATATTTGCTGGCGAGCCCTGACGAGACAGAAGCCTATTCTTTACAATAGCGAGAAAAAGCCATGCTCATCCTCAGAGCTTACGATCCTTTTGACCTGTGGCAGGGAATGAGAGCTCCAGAAGGATCGTGGGCTCTGGGGACGAGAATGACAAAAAGCCAAAACTTTGTCGGATGCAAGATCGGAGACATGCGCAGTCGATTGCGTTTTTTATATCCGGGCATTGCGGGGTGCTTGTGAATGCACTTGGAAATATCGATCGATTTCGAGCAATAATCCCGCTTAGGTAGAAATCAAGGACTTCAGGATAAACGAGGTGAAATATGGATGTCTCTAATTACTTGTGGAAGTATTCATCAAGGTCATGAATGGGTTTAGTGATGACTCTCGTGAAAGACAAGAGATGTTTATGTGTTTGGCTGCTCTGTTATGTGACCAATTTAGGCGATCCGTGAATGGAGTTGCCAAGATATCGATCAAGTTCTACTTCATGAGATCATTTCTTCTTGGTGTATTCAGAAGCAGTGAAGTGTTTGGCAAAAATGCTTCATTCGGAATAGACTGCCGACTGCAGCTTGCTGGTCTCGGCAAGAAAAGAGAGGAAGGTGTGAAGCCAACCTGCTTTATGTTGAAAGCGACTTCGGTACCACAGACAAATCATTCACAGTATTCTTCGCCCGTTGAGGCTTTAAATTTGATCATTGAATCAAAATCTCTGCCTGAGCTTTAAGTTACCTGTGACGTCGAGGCGGAAGAAAACCTTGCAATCATATCGTTCTGTGGATTTTGATTTCTTGCTTGATGCGAAAAATCGTAATTCTCTTTTAAAAACTACACCAACCCTAGCGTCTTCCAGGCCCTCAGTTAGTTGTGCTCAGCGCGAAAAACAGCGCGCGAAAAACAGCGCGCGAAAAACAGCGCGCGAAAAACAGCGCGCGAAAAACAGCGCGCGAAAAACAGCGCGCGAAAAAATAAAAAAAAGCGCTTCCGCGCTGCGCCCTGATTAACTGAACCCCTGGAAGAGGCTACACCAATCCCTATTACACCGCTTACTTCAAATCGTATTATTAGTACTTCCTTAAAGCTCTGAAGCCATCACCCACTTTCAAATTGAAAATACTAGTATTCATTCCAAAGTTCATCTAAAGGTTAGCCAAGTGTGTCTCGAGGCAATGTACCGTGATCATTTGTTGTTTTTGCCATCTTACCCCATGGATTTATGGAAAATTAGTCTTATTTCAACTGTGGACATTCAGGAAGTTACAACCTGTAGTTATTGTTGTTTCTTTTTCCCATGCTCTCGACCAAATTGATGTTAAAAAAAACATATTAATGCTTCTAGAAAACGTATGGCTTTCTCGAAGTAAAGCCACGGGAGACTGAAAAAAAGGTAAACAAAGATAAATATGATATTCGTGATTAAGGGCCCATTAAAGTATCTTTTGATGCCGTTGCTAGGGAAAAATCAATTGGCTATAAAGTCGGCACACACGAGGGGACTTGCCCCTGCGACTAGTCCCTGCAACAAGTTGCAGGGACTAGTCGCATCGTGTGAACTGGCCATTTTTGCCACAAAATCTAGTCGCAGGGACCAAAATTTGGGTCCCTGCGACTAGTCCCACGAATTCGTGGGACTAGTCGCAGGGACTAAAGTTGGTCCCTGCGACTAGATTTAGAAGCAGTTCACACGATGCGACTGGTCCCTGCGACTAGTCGCAGGGACTAGTTGCCAGTTCACACGATGCGACTAGTCGCTGCGACTTGTTGCAGGGACTAGTCGCAGGGACTAGTCCCATCGTGTGTGCCCACCTTAACTCTGCACATGTATGCTTTAATTGGACCAAATTGGACAATACTCATAGGGGGCAAATATAGTCCAGTTCATGACGTCATCGTACCACGCTTAATGTCACGTGACCAGAAACAGAAAAATGCATATTACCTGAATGGCTTAAACCTTTTTTCGTACTTTTCGTACAATAACAATTCAAAAGCCGTGTCGAAGAAATTTAAGCATGCGTTTTGGGCTTATGATGAAAAATAAAGAAACGAGAAAGGGAAAATGGGCCTCTTCTGACCACTCTTTTGCCGCATACTTTTTTTGTTTTCCATTTTGTCGCAAAACCCATGCTTGAATTCCGAGAAAATATGATGTTCTTTCGAAATGTTTGAAAATCCAGCAATTACAATAATCTCTCGAGGAGAAAAGTCTTTTTCGCGGCACCGGAAGTAATGACGGAATTTCAGCGGCCTGGTACCTAAGCATGTTGGCCAGGCTGCTAAGGCACTGTACATAGTACGCATGCAATAATTTTGACTGTCTTTGCATCGTGGAAGGTAGCGCCGTAGCTTAGTGGCCGCGAGTCAGATAAAAGCCGTCGAACTGGATTTTTTCTCCACATCGAACTGCTTCAGTTCTTGCTTTTTGTACGCTCCAGTCAGCGATCCTTTTTACGAACAGTGAAGGGAGCTTAAGTACGCGCGTTTTTGAGGGACGCGGACGGCAAACCGGAAAGAGAACATTTCGCGTGCTAGGACAGTGGTGTCTCCTAGATTCTTATACTACTTATTTCTAATGGGAAAAGATACTTAGTATTATGAATGTGGTTGTGTGAGGGCAAGTTAAAGTGAAAAACACCTAACTTCCGGTTACCGTCCTCGTTAAAAAACGCGCTTTGCTTGCTTAAGGACGTTCGCGCCCAAAAACTTCCCACGCACAGATTTTTTTTAAACTTTGTCTGCAGGTAGAAAATGATAAGTTTAGATTAAAAACGTAAAAAAAATCGGGGGTCACCGAACTCGTTTTGAAGATAAGGCGTATTACAGACCATAGCATTTCTAGGATTTCCAGTCATTCGAGGCGATTTTGCCCAGATTCATTACTATCGGCATAAAGTTAATTTGAAGAATCATATCTAAGTTATGTGTGTTTAACACAGCATATATAGGCCTATTTGATAGATCTTTGCTACAATGTCATTAAATCAGCTAGAATTAGCCTTAAAAAAATACAACTTTTAAGTTACGCACACCTGTATCTACGTGCCAATTCGACTCTATTTGAATAGTATATGAGAAATAATTAAAACTTCCCACGTACAGATTTTTTTTGTTTTTTAGTATAATGGAAGAATCAGAAAAGGAAGTGATCTGCCGTAAAAAAATTGGGGGTCACCGAGCATCCAACAAAAATATTCGCACACAAAGTTAACGTAAAGGTCACCAGCTCTATATTTGTTGTGTTTTCGACTCCGTGCGCGCGCTTGAAAATGACGTGGCACGCTCGTGACCAATGAATAGCGTGCGCACTAGAGATGCGCAGTAGCAATGGGCGCGAACAAGGGAGGATTGGAACCTCTTCCCAGAGGCTTTGCGCGACGGGATTTATATCATTTCGCAACATTTTCGATCACGTTTCATCGGGGAGTCGAGTTTGAGAGATTTCAGGACCGGTTTTTTACGTCAATGCGGAATGGAATGGATCCAAAAATGGTAAGTTGTAATTCTTTGTCACTTCTTTATTGTGTTTGTTTTTTTTTGGAGCATAATAACTTTTGAAAGCCTGATTAAATGTAGTTCGTTGTACGTAATTTGTTAATGATATTTGGCGCGTCATTTATCGCCAAAAACGCTTACTTTAAAACCTTCAAATCGTCACTTTTTCGTGGAGGCCTTTCCTTCCAAGTGCTATCACGTGAAAGAAGAATAAGTTATGAGTGAAATGTATACAAAGGTCGCCTAAGGTCGCTTTGCATTGACCCGATTTCAAGCCATTGAAAATCCCTTTGTTTGCACTCAACGAACTGTGAAATGTATGCTCTGTATGAAATTGGCGCGCTCGCTGCTTCGTTACCAACCGAGCATTTCAATCGAATGGCCGCTTTACGTTTTGTTTAGTTTAAGCATTTTGTATCTCACAATCGTTTTTATATAAACACATAATTAAATAAACATGGGTCTTCTTTTTAACTTAGTGATGGCTACTCCGACAAAAGAAAGTAAACGATGCCACGTCACGAGTGGCCAAACGCCAAGCGACAAGAAAAGAAATCGTCCTGAACGCCATGGTTCTAGTTCAAGGAAATCGTTAAATTATTCGGTCTCTGCCTCTCAAAATGACAAGGAGAATTCCAAGGTAACTACTTTCAAACACACGTTATTTTTTTATGATTATTTTGATTATTTTGACATTTTCATTAATGTTTACACTTTTGTTTGCAGTCGTCTCCACCAAGTTTCAAGGCAGTATTGCAAAGAAAAGTTTGTATTGTTTCTCCGGGTAAAATCAGAAAACGTCCCAAAAAATATCTTTGGTCCAATGCCGAAGACCAAGCAACAGTGCAGTTTATTGCCCTTCACAAAGATCAACAGGCATCAGACCAAGAGTGGCCAGCCATGAGGGCAGAGGCAGAATATTGGAGCGAAGCTGCACAGTATATTCAGTCTGCCACTGGTACAAAGTACCTTCACAAAGGTATGTACAAATATAATGGAGAATTAGAAACAAAGATGCAAATTATGTATATTTATTGACTATTTTGCCTTCAGTCTGTATGCTAAAAAGAATGTTGTTGTTGTTGCTGTTGTTTACACTGTAGCATTTGAGGCATTTGAGGTATTAATAAGAGCAAGCATACATAGATTATTGGCAATCAATGCATGATTATCATAATTTTTTGTAGCTTTTCTTTGTCTTTGAGCCAAAGCTAAAGTTTTGGTTGAAATTATTTGTGAATGCCTCGGCATAGTAGTGTGGCCTGTGGGAAAGCAGTTCAGTAGCACACGATTCTAATTTGTGTGGCATTTTTGACATTGTAAAGTTTCCACTTCTATTCAAAATTTTGTTTTATATTCACTTAAATTAAGTTTCTTTATTCTCTTAACAGCACAGTTTGTCAGGCAGAGAGTAGTGAACTGTTTGAGGAAAAATTTTGTAACCGTAGATGAGGCAGAAGATGCTTTTGGTATAACTGTGGATTCCTATCTGGCCAGCTCTCCAGCCACAGAAAGTTCCCCATCAAACCCTGAGCAGGGGCCTCTCCAACTTCCAGAAAAAATTGTGGAAATTATTGAAACCTTAACTGGAGTTCAACGTGCAATGCTTGCTACTCGCATTCTAGAAAAGCTGAGTTCCTTACATCTTGAGTCAACATTAAAGAAAGTGCTACCAAAAGTGTTACCGCTGCAAAGCCATATGAGTATCCTTGAATTGCTCTCGGCATTGTGCCTAATTGCCTCTCGTGAAGCTCTACTTAATGTTGCTGATAGTGTGTTTTGTAGTTTGGCTTCCAAGTCGGGTATTTCCGGGACCATGAGTGGCTTTGTAGACACTGCTTGTAAAGCGATGTGTGAGCTGGAGGCTCAAAACAAGCCAAATGTGGTGTACTTGCTGTGCAGAATCATTGCTGAAAAGAGAGAGGATGGGATAACACCCATTCTTCCTTTAGACCGCATGCCATTTGGGCTGATCCAGTACCAGCTGGAATTCTTCAATGCAACTCATATTTGCCAGGCAAATATTCTTTTTATTATTATCATTTGATAAGTTTTATTTCATTTAACTTTTGACAGGAAACAGTATTTAGTGAGAATTATTTGTTAATGGTTATAATGTTAGGTCTTTATAGCTTGAACTAAAAATTATGTGTTCAGTTGAATTTTGTCATGTGAACATCAATATCATTATCACTTTTTAATACAGGCACCTTGTTTTGCAGAACATGGCAGATTTTATTATCGACTGTATTAATGGCAGTGCAAATGGAGTTTTATCGCTTTCTTAATTATTGTAGATTTCTGAGCCCGAAGACTTTAAACTGTGGAGGGAAACAATGGAAGCTGAATTTGGTGGTGGAAAATTCAAGAGGTTGTTCAGGGGGCCCATGTGGAGTTCGTGTAAGCAGGAAGACATCGGCATTTCCCAGAAGGTATGTATTCAGATAACAGTTGTGTACAGGGCAAGGGTGTAACAGACTGTTGCATATTAATGATCGAAACATTTTTTCCCACTTTCAGGCCAGGGTAAATATTGCTTGCGTGAGCACAAGAACACAGAATAGGCGAGATCAGCGTTCTACATTTAATGGGAAGCCGGAAGTTCAGGTAAAACTCTCAAGTCCTATTCATGATTGACATAGTATTATTGATTGATGAAAGCTTCCAATGAATAAGTTTCTCTAACATTTGTGACATGTGTTGGCCAATTGCTTGTTATTTTTACTGAGTAGGGGTTATTTTTGGCATCCTTGTATTTAATAACTAAAAAGGATATACAAATAAGTGGATTTCTTGAGTCCCTTTGCGGGGGGGGGGGGGGGGGACTCCTGTATCAAACAGATGGGGATGATCTTCTCCTTGTTTAGGGGTGTAAATTTCTAATGATTGGTCAGGCTTAGGGTCAGGCTTAGGCTGGAGTGTAACTGTACGGGGAATTAGGTGGTGAAAAATTCTGGGCATAGCAATCATATATTAAAAAAGTGAGGTTTAGTGTGTTTCATGTTATGTTGCATATAATTTTTTGTGAGAAATTAATCAGCAGTTTGTACTACCATCTCACAGACTATAAGTTTTCACCTAGGAAAGGGAACACATAGCATTAAAAAATGTTATGTTTTCTGTTTTCTTCACACCAGGTTACTGCACTACAACAGTTGAAATCTGCCAATCCAGATGGTCGGTTTTGGATCAAGGTGGATGGAACAGACATCAGGCCAGCTCTCTTGGAATCAATGAGAAAAGAGTGGAATGGGGATGTTGACCTCGGCAATGGAAATTTGCTTATCCTCAGACGACAGTATGATGAAAGATGCCAAAGTTTTAAAGACTCAACCCATGCTTGCAATCTTGTTGCACTACAGCAGTGTGTGACAGCCATCATTGATACCATCGATGATGATATCACCTTCCTGTCTGAAGGCCTTGAGAAAGCAACAAAGCTTTTTCGGGAAAAGATGAGAAAAACAACAACTTCAGAAGAAACATTAAGATGTCTTAACTGGGAAGTTGTGGAATACCAAGTCCTGCTTGAACAAAGCAACAACTGGTTAAGTCTTCTTAATGATCTTCTTGGAGAGTTGGACCCAGCTAATCCTCAGCAGGCACATGTGGTGTCTGTTTTGAAGGATTCTCAAAGTGACATGGCTTTGTACTTGCGGAATATTTTCAAGAAAAGAAGGCAGCCAGCAGCAACCCACGTTTTGGTATTGATGGTGTCAGACGAGAGAAGAAATCATAAGCCTTACGCCCTTCCAGTACAGTACATCCCCTATTACAGTCTGAAAGACCAGTATGTGCGTGACTTCACAGAGGTGCTGAAAGAACACATGGTTCAGCTAGGTCTTCATACTGTTGGTGAGTGACCATACACAAATCCTTTCCATAGGCATTTTCTTCATTGGTTTTGTTCTGTGTACTGCTGAATTATCAGTACTCCTTTCTTTTTCTTACTTTAAGGGTTAAAAAAATCATTTGTATTTTATTAATATTCTTACATGACCATAGTGCTTGACTTGCATACAAAACATACAGGTCAATTTGGTCAATACCTGATTGACCTGTATGTTTTGTTTGTAATTTGAGTACTACATCCAGGTAGATCAAAGCTAATACCTGTCTCCTTAACAATTGCATCTCTTGATTTCATGAAGTTTTGAATTTTCATCCCAGATCCCTTTTATAACCACAGGTACTGTTTCGGATGGAGAGTTTGTGACACTGCGGAGCCGAGGCAACACAAGATCTGTGCACTTATGGCAACTGATTCATGATGCAAAAAGTGGTGTTTCAAAGTTAGGCAAACAAAGACTTCTTGATATGCTGTTACTTCAAGGAGGTAAATGAGTCAAAATTCTGTAGATGTGTAGTTCCATAAAATATCGATACCTGCCCTGCCCTTTTCTGATGAAAATCCATACATATTTCTTTATCATTGACACCCCCCCCCCCCCCCCTTACCCCCAACATCAGGAATTTCCAATCCCCTCTGTAATGAAGAATTAATGTTTCTGGAACTACACACTTGCCTTAAGACAATGAGTGCCTTTTTAAAAGCCAGTATGTTTTAAATTTTGTGTAATGGAACTACATAATAACTCATATTTTTTAGTTTAGCTATTTTTTTATTCCTTACTATGTTGAAGAGGCAGGTTTTTTTCCACTTAATTATAATGGTAATTGTTTTATTACTCCAACATAGTAAACCCAGATGGCACACCTTACACCAGGAGAAGTAATCCTGCCATACCTAGTGATGTCATCACAAGTCTATTCAGGCTGCAGTACCAACATGGCCTGACTCTTCAAGATGCCGTTGCCAATGTCCGTGGCTCCCTAGTTCCTAATGGCTACACACCCTGGCCATATAAACATGACACCCCTGAGACTATGCTCGATATGCTGAGGTCAATTGTTGCAACTTACGAGTTCCGATTCGTGGTGAAGTCTTTAAAAGAGGAATTTGGTGTTGATTTTTCTCAACATCTTTATGTACCGGAAATTGACCCTGTCACTGGGGCTGAACATCATGAACGTGGCGACCACAACCACATCCTTAAGAGAATAGCTGCATGTACACGGAATGGCAACAATGCTGAACTCAACTATGAAGCATTTGTTGAGGCAATGAGGTCACCAAATACTGGTCTCACCTACACTGCACTAGCTGGGAAAAGAAAACAATCTGTAGTGGATGCTGAGAGACTCCTTTCGTACCATGTTGCAGATTTCTTCAGGGAGAAAGGCTATGAGAGGGAGTATGAATATACTAAGATCATAGCTCAGTGGCATGAGGCCTCTGATGGAAGGGGCATCTCTCAGCTGCAGAGATGCCGGTACAATTACGCAATGTTAAATTACATCCTTGATGTATGGATGCCCTGGCATGGGGAAAATTATGATTTCTCGACTATTGATATCAACAGGTGTTTATACTCATTTACAATTCTCCACCTTTAAATAAGATAATTTTACACCCCAAGTGATGACTTTATGTTATTCTGTGAATTCACACAGCAGGGAGAGAAATGCAACACTTCAATAATCCACAACATTAACTTCGCTTCTGGCAAAAGATGGTAAAAAAATTGTTAGGTGGCCACAACACTTGACTGTCTACCAGACAGAGTATGCATATCATAAAAATCTTGGCAATTATACTAATACATGCCTTCACAGCACATTCTTTTTATTACAGTTTCTCATGTATATATTTTTTTTCATTAGGCCAGTGGAATACATGCGAGGTTTTACAAGAGAAGTGGTGATTGAAGTGACAGCTAATATTGAAAGCCAGGAGATGCGAAGGTTACAGAATGGAGACATTGGATATCCTGAACACCCACGGGCAGGTTCTACTGAAGATCTTGAGTGTTTCTTTGGCGTGGCACATACCAAACTGGGTTCGGTGTTCACACTTAAAGAATTCAAAGATGGATGGCCTAAGCTTGTGAGGTACACTAGACTACAAGATAAATGCAAAAAAAAAAAGAAACTAAAGAAAAAAATAATAAATTGTAGTTTTACTATCACACCAGTAAAATAAAGTTAATGGAGCATCCATACTTGCAAAGTAAACATGTTTATAATAGTGGTCCTGATTATGACACAAAAGTAATTAACTCAAATTGCTTTGTATGGCCTTTCTTGTAGGGAAAATTCTAAGCGATTGAGTTGTGAAACACTCCCTTATTATTACTGGACAGAAAATGACCGCTTCCATGAGGGTTCCTTGGATAGCTTGATGTCATTCCTGGACAACACAATAG
>JAHPZR010030616.1:0-11505 GCA_019787425.1 Platygyra sinensis | reverse complement strand
TGCGCGACGGGATTTATATCATTTCGCAACATTTTCGATCACGTTTCATCGGGGAGTCGAGTTTGAGAGATTTCAGGACCGGTTTTTTACGTCAATGCGGAATGGAATGGATCCAAAAATGGTAAGTTGTAATTCTTTGTCACTTCTTTATTGTGTTTGTTTTTTTTTGGAGCATAATAACTTTTGAAAGCCTGATTAAATGTAGTTCGTTGTACGTAATTTGTTAATGATATTTGGCGCGTCATTTATCGCCAAAAACGCTTACTTTAAAACCTTCAAATCGTCACTTTTTCGTGGAGGCCTTTCCTTCCAAGTGCTATCACGTGAAAGAAGAATAAGTTATGAGTGAAATGTATACAAAGGTCGCCTAAGGTCGCTTTGCATTGACCCGATTTCAAGCCATTGAAAATCCCTTTGTTTGCACTCAACGAACTGTGAAATGTATGCTCTGTATGAAATTGGCGCGCTCGCTGCTTCGTTACCAACCGAGCATTTCAATCGAATGGCCGCTTTACGTTTTGTTTAGTTTAAGCATTTTGTATCTCACAATCGTTTTTATATAAACACATAATTAAATAAACATGGGTCTTCTTTTTAACTTAGTGATGGCTACTCCGACAAAAGAAAGTAAACGATGCCACGTCACGAGTGGCCAAACGCCAAGCGACAAGAAAAGAAATCGTCCTGAACGCCATGGTTCTAGTTCAAGGAAATCGTTAAATTATTCGGTCTCTGCCTCTCAAAATGACAAGGAGAATTCCAAGGTAACTACTTTCAAACACACGTTATTTTTTTATGATTATTTTGATTATTTTGACATTTTCATTAATGTTTACACTTTTGTTTGCAGTCGTCTCCACCAAGTTTCAAGGCAGTATTGCAAAGAAAAGTTTGTATTGTTTCTCCGGGTAAAATCAGAAAACGTCCCAAAAAATATCTTTGGTCCAATGCCGAAGACCAAGCAACAGTGCAGTTTATTGCCCTTCACAAAGATCAACAGGCATCAGACCAAGAGTGGCCAGCCATGAGGGCAGAGGCAGAATATTGGAGCGAAGCTGCACAGTATATTCAGTCTGCCACTGGTACAAAGTACCTTCACAAAGGTATGTACAAATATAATGGAGAATTAGAAACAAAGATGCAAATTATGTATATTTATTGACTATTTTGCCTTCAGTCTGTATGCTAAAAAGAATGTTGTTGTTGTTGCTGTTGTTTACACTGTAGCATTTGAGGCATTTGAGGTATTAATAAGAGCAAGCATACATAGATTATTGGCAATCAATGCATGATTATCATAATTTTTTGTAGCTTTTCTTTGTCTTTGAGCCAAAGCTAAAGTTTTGGTTGAAATTATTTGTGAATGCCTCGGCATAGTAGTGTGGCCTGTGGGAAAGCAGTTCAGTAGCACACGATTCTAATTTGTGTGGCATTTTTGACATTGTAAAGTTTCCACTTCTATTCAAAATTTTGTTTTATATTCACTTAAATTAAGTTTCTTTATTCTCTTAACAGCACAGTTTGTCAGGCAGAGAGTAGTGAACTGTTTGAGGAAAAATTTTGTAACCGTAGATGAGGCAGAAGATGCTTTTGGTATAACTGTGGATTCCTATCTGGCCAGCTCTCCAGCCACAGAAAGTTCCCCATCAAACCCTGAGCAGGGGCCTCTCCAACTTCCAGAAAAAAATTGTGGAAATTATTGAAACCTTAACTGGAGTTCAACGTGCAATGCTTGCTACTCGCATTCTAGAAAAGCTGAGTTCCTTACATCTTGAGTCAACATTAAAGAAAGTGCTACCAAAAGTGTTACCGCTGCAAAGCCATATGAGTATCCTTGAATTGCTCTCGGCATTGTGCCTAATTGCCTCTCGTGAAGCTCTACTTAATGTTGCTGATAGTGTGTTTTGTAGTTTGGCTTCCAAGTCGGGTATTTCCGGGACCATGAGTGGCTTTGTAGACACTGCTTGTAAAGCGATGTGTGAGCTGGAGGCTCAAAACAAGCCAAATGTGGTGTACTTGCTGTGCAGAATCATTGCTGAAAAGAGAGAGGATGGGATAACACCCATTCTTCCTTTAGACCGCATGCCATTTGGGCTGATCCAGTACCAGCTGGAATTCTTCAATGCAACTCATATTTGCCAGGCAAATATTCTTTTTATTATTATCATTTGATAAGTTTTATTTCATTTAACTTTTGACAGGAAACAGTATTTAGTGAGAATTATTTGTTAATGGTTATAATGTTAGGTCTTTATAGCTTGAACTAAAAATTATGTGTTCAGTTGAATTTTGTCATGTGAACATCAATATCATTATCACTTTTTAATACAGGCACCTTGTTTTGCAGAACATGGCAGATTTTATTATCGACTGTATTAATGGCAGTGCAAATGGAGTTTTATCGCTTTCTTAATTATTGTAGATTTCTGAGCCCGAAGACTTTAAACTGTGGAGGGAAACAATGGAAGCTGAATTTGGTGGTGGAAAATTCAAGAGGTTGTTCAGGGGGCCCATGTGGAGTTCGTGTAAGCAGGAAGACATCGGCATTTCCCAGAAGGTATGTATTCAGATAACAGTTGTGTACAGGGCAAGGGTGTAACAGACTGTTGCATATTAATGATCGAAACATTTTTTCCCACTTTCAGGCCAGGGTAAATATTGCTTGCGTGAGCACAAGAACACAGAATAGGCGAGATCAGCGTTCTACATTTAATGGGAAGCCGGAAGTTCAGGTAAAACTCTCAAGTCCTATTCATGATTGACATAGTATTATTGATTGATGAAAGCTTCCAATGAATAAGTTTCTCTAACATTTGTGACATGTGTTGGCCAATTGCTTGTTATTTTTACTGAGTAGGGGTTATTTTTGGCATCCTTGTATTTAATAACTAAAAAGGATATACAAATAAGTGGATTTCTTGAGTCCCTTTGCGGGGGGGGGGGGGGGGGACTCCTGTATCAAACAGATGGGGATGATCTTCTCCTTGTTTAGGGGTGTAAATTTCTAATGATTGGTCAGGCTTAGGGTCAGGCTTAGGCTGGAGTGTAACTGTACGGGGAATTAGGTGGTGAAAAATTCTGGGCATAGCAATCATATATTAAAAAAGTGAGGTTTAGTGTGTTTCATGTTATGTTGCATATAATTTTTTGTGAGAAATTAATCAGCAGTTTGTACTACCATCTCACAGACTATAAGTTTTCACCTAGGAAAGGGAACACATAGCATTAAAAAATGTTATGTTTTCTGTTTTCTTCACACCAGGTTACTGCACTACAACAGTTGAAATCTGCCAATCCAGATGGTCGGTTTTGGATCAAGGTGGATGGAACAGACATCAGGCCAGCTCTCTTGGAATCAATGAGAAAAGAGTGGAATGGGGATGTTGACCTCGGCAATGGAAATTTGCTTATCCTCAGACGACAGTATGATGAAAGGTGCCAAACTTTTAAAGACTCAACCCATGCTTGCAATCTTGTTGCACTACAGCAGTGTGTGACAGCCATCATTGATACCATCGATGATGATATCACCTTCCTGTCTGAAGGCCTTGAGAAAGCAACAAAGCTTTTTCGGGAAAAGATGAGAAAAACAACAACTTCAGAAGAAACATTAAGATGTCTTAACTGGGAAGTTGTGGAATACCAAGTCCTGCTTGAACAAAGCAACAACTGGTTAAGTCTTCTTAATGATCTTCTTGGAGAGTTGGACCCAGCTAATCCTCAGCAGGCACATGTGGTGTCTGTTTTGAAGGATTCTCAAAGTGACATGGCTTTGTACTTGCGGAATATTTTCAAGAAAAGAAGGCAGCCAGCAGCAACCCACGTTTTGGTATTGATGGTGTCAGACGAGAGAAGAAATCATAAGCCTTACGCCCTTCCAGTACAGTACATCCCCTATTACAGTCTGAAAGACCAGTATGTGCGTGACTTCACAGAGGTGCTGAAAGAACACATGGTTCAGCTAGGTCTTCATACTGTTGGTGAGTGACCATACACAAATCCTTTCCATAGGCATTTTCTTCATTGGTTTTGTTCTGTGTACTGCTGAATTATCAGTACTCCTTTCTTTTTCTTACTTTAAGGGTTAAAAAAAATCATTTGTATTTTATTAATATTCTTACATGACCATAGTGCTTGACTTGCATACAAAACATACAGGTCAATTTGGTCAATACCTGATTGACCTGTATGTTCTGTTTGTAATTTGAGTACTACATCCAGGTAGATCAAAGCTAATACCTGTCTCCTTAACAATTGCATCTCTTGATTTCATGAAGTTTTGAATTTTCATCCCAGATCCCTTTTATAACCACAGGTACTGTTTCGGATGGAGAGTTTGTGACACTGCGGAGCCGAGGCAACACAAGATCTGTGCACCTATGGCAACTGATTCATGATGCAAAAAGTGGTGTTTCAAAGTTAGGCAAACAAAGACTTCTTGATATGCTGTTACTTCAAGGAGGTAAATGAGTAAAAATTCTGTAGATGTGTAGTTCCATAAAATATCAATACCTGCCCTGCCCTTTTCTGATGAAAATCCAAACATATTTCTTTATCATTGAGACCCCCCCCCCCCCCCTTACCCCCAACACCAGGAATTTCCAATCCCCTCTGTAATGAAGAATTAATGTTTCTGGAACTACACACTTGCCTTAAGACAATGAGTGCCTTTTTAAAAGCCAGTATGTTTTAAATTTTGTGTAATGGAACTACATAATAACTCATATTTTTTAGTTTAGCTACTTTTTTATTCCTTACTATGTTGAAGAGGCAGGTTTTTTTCCACTTAATTATAATGGTAATTGTTTTATCACTCCAACATAGTAAACCCCAGATGGCACACCTTACACCAGGAGAAGTAATCCTGCCATACCTAGTGATGTCATCACAAGTCTATTCAGGCTGCAGTACCAACATGGCCTGACTCTTCAAGATGCCGTTGCCAATGTCCGTGGCTCCCTAGTTCCTAATGGCTACACACCCTGGCCATATAAACATGACACCCCCGAGACTATGCTCGATATGCTGAGGTCAATTGTTGCAACTTACAAGTTCCGATTCATGGTGAAGTCTTTAAAAGAGGAATTTGGTGTTGATTTTTCTCAACATCTTTATGTACCGGAAATTGACCCTGTCACTGGGGCTGAACATCATGAACGTGGCGACCACAACCACATCCTTAAGAGAATAGCTGCATGTACACGGAATGGCAACAATGCTGAACTCAACTATAAAGCATTTGTTGAGGCAATGAGGTCACCAAATACTGGTCTCACCTACACTGCACTAGCTGGGAAAAGAAAACAATCTGTAGTGGATGCTGAGAGACTCCTTTCGTACCATGTTGCAGATTTCTTTAGGGAGAAAGGCTATGAGAGGGAGTATGAATATACTAAGATCATAGCTCAGTGGCATGAGGCCTCTGATGGAAGGGGCATCTCTCAGCTGCAGAGATGCCGGTACAATTACGCAATGTTAAATTACATCCTTGATGTATGGATGCCCTGGCATGGGGAAAATTATGATTTCTCGACTATTGATATCAACAGGTGTTTATACTCATTTACAATTCTCCACCTTTAAATAAGATAATTTTACACCCCAAGTGATGACTTTATGTTATTCTGTGAATTCACACAGCAGGGAGAGAAATGCAACACTTCAATAATCCACAACATTAACTTCGCTTCTGGCAAAAGATGGTAAAAAAATTGTTAGGTGGCCAACACTTGACTGTCTACCAGACAGAGTATGCATATCATAAAAATCTTGGCAATTATACTAATACATGCCTTCACAGCACATTCTTTTTATTACAGTTTCTCATGTATATATTTTTTTCATTAGGCCAGTGGAATACATGCGAGGTTTTACAAGAGAAGTGGTGATTGAAGTGACAGCTAATATTGAAAGCCAGGAGATGCGAAGGTTACAGAATGGAGACATTGGATATCCTGAACACCCACGGGCAGGTTCTACTGAAGATCTTGAGTGTTTCTTTGGCGTGGCACATACCAAACTGGGTTCGGTGTTCACACTTAAAGAATTCAAAGATGGATGGCCTAAGCTTGTGAGGTACACTAGACTACAAGATAAATGCAAAAAAAAAAGAAACTAAAGAAAAAAAATAATAAATTGTAGTTTTACTATCACACCAGTAAAATAAAGTTAATGGAGCATCCATACTTGCAAAGTAAACATGTTTATAATAGTGGTCCTGATTATGACACAAAAGTAATTAACTCAAATTGCTTGTATGGCCTTTCTTGTAGGGGAAATTCTAAGCGATTGAGTTGTGAAACACTCCCTTATTATTACTGGACAGAAAATGACCGCTTCCATGAGGGTTCCTTGGATAGCTTTGATGTCATTCCTGGACAACACAATAGCGATGGCGAAGATGATGACAATTCGAATGATGACCAACCCAGGAGGAATCCTTTGCGCCTACACAGGCTGATGAGAAATCAGAGGGAAAGTGTCGCCCATTTTGTTCCCTCCAGAGGATTTCTGCCAGCAAGAAATCAGCGGTCTACTCGGCAAGAGCATCATCGTCCAAGGGCTGGCATTCCTCCCCCCTCGGGATTTTTGTTTCATATTGACGAGGACACTGAAACAACTACTGACAACTGAGGCACAGATATGCAACTTTATTTGTAACAAACGATTGTCAGAGGGTGAGTTCTCTAGGGATGATCCGTATCGGGATCATTGAGATGAGACCAGTCAGATCATCATGCATCAAAGGAACTAGGGACTCCTTGCTCAGATTAGATTCGCTGGTTTCTTTAATGCACCATGATCCAAGTGATCTCCGATCATTGATCCTGATCATCCAAAAAGGACACATCCCAAAATGTGAGAAAACTTGAACTACAACTGCAATGATTTACACAAATTTACTTTATCTTCATGTTGTGCTGGTATTGCCTAATACTATCTGAGAGTTTTTGAATTCAGTGACTGGTGAACATAAAAAAAATTGTTTGAATTGGATCATTCTTCTCCTTAATGGCTTGTGCAGTCATAAAGGTAAACAATATTATTTAACAGTAAAAATGTAAAACTCATGGAAAGAAAAATATATTTTTCAACAATTTTAACATGTAAATACTGTAAAATACAATGAAATGTTAGGGGGAATTGTTAAAGTTCTGAGCCATTCTTTTACTGGACAAGAAAATCAAGTTTTGGGTATGAAAGTGATCACTTCACTGTATCTTGTTTTAACCTCTAGAGTTATATTCAGATGTGTAAATAAACCTTTACTTTTCAGGGTTATTGTTGAAACTTTCTAGCCAGCATGATTGTTGTTTAGAGAGGTCATGCATGAAAATATAGCTAGATAATTTCTTTCAATGTAAGCAAAATTATACTGATTAAACAATGTAATAGTTTTTTATTGTTACGTATTTATTCATTACAGTTTGAGTTGCAATCACTAAATGTGTTTTTACTTTTTGCAGTATGAAATGCGCAAATACAGAATCTTCCCTGCTCCCCCCTCTCCCAACAACCAATTAGGTTCGGTTATTGCACCAAGGGAGGTTTTGAAAGGCATTGTTCGATTCTGAATACTATATACTGTCTTTTATTATTTTAGTAAATATATATGCCTTGTGTCCCACGACTCATGAGCAGCAATATAAAAAACCATTTTAATTTCAAAAATCAACCATTGTATGTAAAACCCCTTGCATGGAATTTAGCCTGGAAGGGGGGTGGGGCTGGGGGTGTGTTCATCACAGAGTAATTGATGAATGTTACAAAAAATGCGTGAGGGGGATGTGTCACTGGATGGGTCACATTTCAGGGGCTGAACGAATCAAAAAAAAAAAATTATTTCAATGAATTTACACAATTGTTTTTAAATTTTTGGATAAAAAGGTATGGATGATTCTTGGTAAAAGCTATTTAGCATTGCACATTTCGAGACATCAATAAATAAAACTTTCAATGGCTTCAATATAGATATTAAATAAAGAGTTAATCTAAATTATCATTGTATTTGTAGTTAGCATCTGTGGGTAGCCAGCGCTATTGTGTTGTCCAGGAATGACATCAAAGCTATCCAAGGAACCCTCATGGAAGCGGTCATTTTCTGTCCAGTAATAATAAGGGAGTGTTTCACAACTCAATCGCTTAGAATTTTCCCTACAAGAAAGGGCATACAAAGCAATCTGAGTTAATTACTTTTGTGTCATAATCAGGACCACTATTATAAACATTTTTACTTTGCAAGTATGGATGCTCCATTAACTATATTTTACTGGTGTGATAGTAAAACTACAATTTATTATTTTTTTCTTTATTTTCTTTTTTTTGGCATTTATCTTGTAGTCTAGTGTACCTCACAAGCTTAGGCCATCCATCGTTGAATTCTTTAAGTGTGAACATCGAACTCAGTTTGGTATGTGCCACGCCAAAGAAACACTCGAGATCTTCAGTAGAACCTGCCCGTGGGTGTTCAGGATATCCAATGTCTCCATTCTGTAACCTTCGCATCTCCTGGCTTTCAGTATTAGCTGTCACTTCAATCACCACTTCTCTTGTAAAACCTCGCATGTATTCCACCGGCCTAATGAAAAACATATATACATGAGAAACTGTAATAAAAAGAATGTGCTGTGAAGGCATGTATTAGTATAATTGCCAAGATTTTTATGATATGCATACTCTGTCTGGTAGACAGTCAAGTGTTATTTAGGGTGCGACATGTCTTGTTGGCCACCTAACAATTTTTTGACAATCTTTTGCCAGAAGCGAAGTGAATGTTGTGGATTATTGAAGTGTTGCATTTCTCTCCCCGCTGTGTGAATTCATAGAATAACATAAAGTGATCACTTGGGGTCTAAAATTATCTTATTTAAAGGTGGAGAATTGTAAATGAGTATAAACACCTGTTGATATCAATAGTCGAGAAATCATAATTTTCCCCATGCCAGGGCATCCATACATCAAGGATGTAATTTAACATTGCGTAATTGTACCCGGCATCTCTGCAGCTGAGAGATGCCCCTTCCATCAGAGGCCTCATGCCACTGAGCTATGATCTTAGTATATTCATACTCCCTCTCATAGCCTTTCTCCCTGAAGAAATCTGCAACATGGTACGAAAGGAGTCTCTCAGCATCCACTACAGATTGTTTTCTTTTCCCAGCTAGTGCAGTGTAGGTGAGACCAGTATTTGGTGACCTCATTGCCTCAACAAATGCTTCATAGTTGAGTTCAGCATTGTTGCCATTCCGTGTACATGCAGCTATTCTCTTAAGGATGTGGTTGTGGTCGCCACGTTCATGATGTTCAGCCCCAGTGACAGGGTCAATTTCCGGTACATAAAGATGTTGAGAAAAATCAACACCAATTCCTCTTTTAAAGACTTCACCATGAATCGGAACTTGTAAGTTGCAACAATTGACCTCAGCATATCGAGCATAGTCTCGGGGGTGTCATGTTTATATGGCCAGGGTGTGTAGCCATTAGGAACTAGGGAGCCACGGACATTGGCAACGGCATCTTGAAGAGTCAGGCCATGTTGGTACTGCAGCCTGAATAGACTTGTGATGACATCACTAGGTATGGCAGGATTACTTCTCCTGGTGTAAGGTGTGCCATCTGGGGTTTACTATGTTGGAGTGATAAAACAATTACCATTATAATTAAGTGGAAAAAAACCTGCCTCTTCAACATAGTAAGGAATAAAAAAGTAGCTAAACTAAAAAATATGAGTTATTATGTAGTTCCATTACACAAAATTTAAAACATACTGGCTTTTAAAAAGGCACTCATTGTCTTAAGGCAAGTGTGTAGTTCCAGAAACATTAATTCTTCATTACAGAGGGGATTGGAAATTCCTGGTGTTGGGGGTAAGGGGGGGGGGGGGGGTCTCAATGATAAAGAAATATGTTTGGATTTTCATCAGAAAAGGGCAGGGCAGGTATTGATATTTTATGGAACTACACATCTACAGAATTTTTACTCATTTACCTCCTTGAAGTAACAGCATATCAAGAAGTCTTTGTTTGCCTAACTTTGAAACACCACTTTTTGGCATCATGAATCAGTTGCCATAGGTGCACAGATCTTGTGTTGCCTCGGCTCCGCAGTGTCACAAACTCTCCATCCGAAACAGTACCTGTGGTTATAAAAGGGATCTGGGATGAAAATTCAAAACTTCATGAAATCAAGAGATGCAATTGTTAAGGAGACAGGTATTAGCTTTGATCTACCTGGATGTAGTACTCAAATTACAAACAGAACATACAGGTCAATCAGGTATTGACCAAATTGACCTGTATGTTTTGTATGCAAGTCAAGCACTATGGTCATGTAAGAATATTAATAAAATACAAATGATTTTTTTTAACCCTTAAAGTAAGAAAAAGAAAGGAGTACTGATAATTCAGCAGTACACAGAACAAAACCAATGAAGAAAATGCCTATGGAAAGGATTTGTGTATGGTCACTCACCAACAGTATGAAGACCTAGCTGAACCATGTGTTCTTTCAGCACCTCTGTGAAGTCACGCACATACTGGTCTTTCAGACTGTAATAGGGGATGTACTGTACTGGAAGGGCGTAAGGCTTATGATTTCTTCTCTCGTCTGACACCATCAATACCAAAACGTGGGTTGCTGCTGGCTGCCTTCTTTTCTTGAAAATATTCCGCAAGTACAAAGCCATGTCACTTTGAGAATCCTTCAAAACAGACACCACATGTGCCTGCTGAGGATTAGCTGGGTCCAACTCTCCAAGAAGATCATTAAGAAGACTTAACCAGTTGTTGCTTTGTTCAAGCAGGACTTGGTATTCCACAACTTCCCAGTTAAGACATCTTAATGTTTCTTCTGAAGTTGTTGTTTTTCTCATCTTTTCCCGAAAAAGCTTTGTTGCTTTCTCAAGGCCTTCAGACAGGAAGGTGATATCATCATCGATGGTATCAATGATGGCTGTCACACACTGCTGTAGTGCAACAAGATTGCAAGCATGGGTTGAGTCTTTAAAAGTTTGGCACCTTTCATCATACTGTCGTCTGAGGATAAGCAAATTTCCATTGCCGAGGTCAACATCCCCATTCCACTCTTTTCTCATTGATTCCAAGAGAGCTGGCCTGATGTCTGTTCCATCCACCTTGATCCAAAACCGACCATCTGGATTGGCAGATTTCAACTGTTGTAGTGCAGTAACCTGGTGTGAAGAAAACAGAAAATATGACATTTTTTAATGCTATGTGTTCCCTTTCCTAGGTGAAAACTTATAGTCTGTGAGATGGTAGTACAAACTGCTGATTAATTTCTCACAAAAAAATTATATGCAACATAACATGAAACACACTAAACCTCACTTTATTAATATATGATTGCTATGCCCAGAATTTTTCACCACCTAATTCCCCGTACAGTTACACTCCAGTTACTACTGATGAATGACCAAACTGGGTGAAACACCCTAAGCCTGACCAATCATTAGAAATTTACACCCCTAAGCAATAAGCAAGGAGAAGA
>JAHPZR010030615.1:17500-83672 GCA_019787425.1 Platygyra sinensis | reverse complement strand
AACAACAGCTGGGTGAAAAACCTCCCCGTATGTCCACTTGCTCCTAGAAGGAAAACCCCAGGCCAGTTTAATCCCTTTAAACGTGTATAACCTAAACCTTTAGACCATGTAGACCTAGGCTTATAACCATACTTAGTTTTCGATAACCGACAAAAAAAGGGAGAGGGCTGACTTGGGCTAGCTACCCCCTTTCTAAATATCAGCTCATCAAAGCTACCAGACGAGTTGCTTGCCAGATGAAGCTGTAACAACCCTAGGATCATACATGTACTGATCAGTTTTACTAGATTCAATAAATAGGACGAAGAAGCAGCAATTTTGTGAGAATCTTAATGAAAAGAACGAGACTTTTAAATTTAAAAAACATGTTTCGGCAACTCCTGTGCCATCGTCAGTTTACGAATGGAATTACAATGACGAGCAATATATAGCGGAACATTAGAATAACAAAGGTATAACACACAACTGATTACAAAGAAAGATTAAGATTTACGTGAAACAATTGTTGATTTAGGAAGGGTTTCTCCCAGTGAATATGTACTGCTGGTCTATGACAACAAAGCACTCGCTAGAACAAAGTGCCCGACACCCAGGTGAATCCTGTAAATGCTTGAAAATGTGAGAGGCCTTATCCATATTTAAGTGCTCGTTTATGCACGTGCAAATGTGTCGGGAAGTCTCGCCGACATAGCAGGCACCGCAGCCTGCACACCTGAAGCTATAAACAATGCATGATTTGAGCTCTTTAGGGATAAGGTCTTTCACGCTAAACAAGGAGCCGATTTTGAACGAAGAAAACACTAGCTTAATATTAAAGCTGTTGTCACAAAAACGTTGAATGGTTCTGCGAATCCGCTTTTGTGCAATAGCAGAAAATTTACCCACGTAAGGTAATTTAACATAGGAGCACTCTGGGCTGTTGTTGCCATTTTGCCTGTTAAACTGAAAAAACTTATTGATCTACGAAAGCTCGAGAAGCTCTCTATAAAGGAAGACAAGGCCGCTCTTGATCTCAGTTTCTTACGCAATTGTCAGTCTCTAAATGTGTTTCCCAAGTTTGTTTGCTTCAATCTACCGAATGTTAGCCAGCTCGATACCATTGCTATATGCAAAAGGCTTCTGAGGAGTGCCACATCGAGGAGATCGAAGGAACACAGAAAACTTACCATTGCCAAAGCAAAACTTATTGGCTGGCTTAAAGAACGCCTGAACGGACTAGACTTCTACATACTTCAGAAAAGTCAGGGTGACATCATCAAGGAAAATAGGCGCAAGCTTGCCTCAGTGCACGAAAAGAAACTACAAAATCTCACCCGCAACACTGTGCTTCCTTTCTCGGCCGATGACGTGGTTACGAATTTGTCCGTGTACTCACCGACTGATGAGGAGCTCGATATCCTGAAATTTGGTCTCTCACACTCCATATGCCCACTGAAAGTCAACAAAAGCGATGTATTTGTAGCGTTTGAGCAGATACACTATCTAGCGTCCAAGAAAATCAAGAACAAGAGCTTATCTGGACAACTCGCATCAGAGCTTTCTCATCTCTGTCACTTGTATGTTTCTTCGTATCAACCATCACTCAGAGATCTCAAGAAGCATAAGGTGCTCATAAATCTATGCAAGAATAAGGAAATTGTTCTCCTGAAACCCGACAAAGGAAATGGGGTGGTAATTCTGGACCGCAGGGACTATGATCTTGGAATCCAAAATATCATACAGGATCGCACGAAATTTAAACCACTGTCACAAGACCCAACCTTACAGAGTGAAGGTAAACTGCAACGCCTACTAAGAAAGCTGAATAAGAAGGGACACTTTGAGGATGATGACTATAGCAGAATCTATCCCAAAGGCTCAAACCCGGCACGAATCTACGGCCTCCCTAAGATGCATAAACCACGGCAGCAGGGTGCGGTCCCTCCCTTCCGGCCGATCGTCTCTTCCATCGGGGCCTACAATTATAATCTGGCCAAGTACCTGTGTAATTTATTGACACCCCTCATTCCCGCTGAGTTCTGCGCTGAGGATTCGTTCTCTTTCGTCAATGAGATCCAAAAACTGTCAATACACAACAAGTTCATGGTGCCGTTTGATGTGGAAAGCCTTTTCACGAACATTCCTTTAGAGGAAAGTATAGACTTAGCTGTTAGTTACATCACTCAGTATACTAATACCACTTTTTCAGCTAAGGAGCTTAAAGATCTTTTTCACATAGCCACAGCCCAATCTCACTTTTCTTTCAACGGTTCTTTTTATGATCAAGTTGATGGGGTAGCTATGGGATCCCCCCTCGCACCAGTTTTGGCCAATCTTTTTATGGGTCATCATGAGAGGGAGTGGTTACAAAATTTCGGTCTTACGGAGGTTTTGTTCTACAGGCGGTACGTCGACGACACATTTTGTTTATTTCACTCTGAAGCCGATGCGGTGCAGTTTTTTCATTATCTTAACAGCAGGCATATAAATATACGGTTCACCATGGAAAAGGAATCTGAAAACAGGCTGCCTTTTTTAGATGTCCTCATTGACAACAATCAGGTCCCTGTTCTCACCACGGTGTTTCGCAAATCCACCTTTACCGGCCTCCTTATGAATTTCACTAGCTTTACATCATACTCGTATAAGTTAGGCTTAATTAGAACTCTTATAGATAGAGCGTATAAGATTAATAGTACTTGGCTAGGATTCCATCAGGAAACAATTAAGATAAGGGATTTTTTACTCAAAAATTCTTATCCGGCACACATTATCGACAGGACTATTAATTCCACTATCAATAAGTTTTTTCAGTTTAACAGGCAAAATGGCAACAACAGCCCAGAGTGCTCCTATGTTAAATTACCTTACGTGGGTAAATTTTCTGCTATTGCACAAAAGCGGATTCGCAGAACCATTCAACGTTTTTGTGACAACAGCTTTAATATTAAGCTAGTGTTTTCTTCGTTCAAAATCGGCTCCTTGTTTAGCGTGAAAGACCTTATCCCTAAAGAGCTCAAATCATGCGTTGTTTATAGATTCAGGTGTGCAGGCTGCGGTGCCTGCTATGTCGGCGAGACTTCCCGACACATTTGCACGCGCATAAACGAGCACTTAAATATGGATAAGGCCTCTCACATTTTCAAGCATTTACAGGATTCACCTGGGTGTCGGGCACTTTGTTCGAGCGAGTGCTTTGTTGTCATAGACCAAGCAACAACACGGACACAATTAAAAATCAAGGAGGCAGTACATATTCACTGGGAGAAACCCTCCCTAAATCAACAATTGTTTCATGTAAATCTTAATCTTTCTTTGTAATCAGTTGTGTATTATACCTTTGTTATTCTAATGTTCCGCTATATATTGCTCGTCATTGTAATTCCATTCGTAAACTGACGATGGCACAGGAGTTGCCGAAACATGTTTTTTAAATTTAAAAGTCTCGTTCTTTTCATTAAGATTCAATAAATAACTTTAACATGTCACTCTTGATCTCAACATCTGAACGAACAAGCGTAGCAAGCTCGTCAAATCTAAGAAATGCAGCAAAAGCTATCAAACAAATTACAACAGAACGAATATAATACAAAAAGGCCATCGCATCGGCCTTACAGGCAACTAAATGTTCTAGCTGGGAGACAGTGATTGGCTCCTTCTTGGATGTGCGGTGGGCCAGTAAATGTTGTGCACCAGAAAGAAAGCTCTTCACCAACAAATGATCTGTAGGAGACCGCTCTCCACCCAACTGATGCATCCAGGCAATGCTGTGAACGGCGGAGTATAGAGTTGACGCTGTCTTCGCCTCAGACATCAAATGGGGCAAATAAAGACCAAGTTGAAACGAAGATGCAGGAAAAGCTGCCAGGTCATGATTACAGTATTGTGCAAAAGTAATGCAAACGTCTTTCGCCGAAATTCGCGGCTTTTCCTGGCTTTTCAACGAAAAAATATCGAATTTTTGATGGAAGTGAATTTTCAATGAAAAGTCATGATAATTCGTCATGCCTATTGTTTCCAACTACGTGAATTTTCAAACGACAATTCGCTCGGAACGAAAATATACTTTGAATTTTCGAGTGACAATTCGCAGTGTTCGATCAATGACTTAGAACATTTGAGCGAAATTTCGCTCTTTGTTTGCTCTGCTCAAACATTCCCAGGCATTTTCTGGACGTGCCCAGTTTGAATTTGCCACGACGATTCTACTCTGAGGACACTTCACAGTGTAAGCTTTACGACAAACTCGTGTCCATTTATACAACAGGTTTATACGAGACTCCCCTGTATTGCTTCAAAGGTTTTTTATACTGTTTACTTCACGTTGAAAGCATCGCAGCTCTTACACCATTGTTCTTTGGTGGTTTCTTGGCTCACGTTTGTTGAACACAAGGGCCACTCACAGACACAGCCATGTTTGCGTAACCCAGACTCCGCGCGAACTGGGTTTTGCATTACCATAGCCACCGCTTGTGTTGAGTACTGCTAGCGTGCCGGCAATCAATCATTCCCGTTGAAACTCTCTTGTGGTAATCATGCCAAAAGTTTCCAATCACACGCGAACAAGAATCGAGCTTCTTTACAAGCAAGGTCTCCACCCAGCTGAGATATTTAAATTGTTGAAAGGGGAAGGCTTACTCGTCAGCTTTCCCAGTGTAACACGAATTATCAAAAACCTTCAACTCACCAGCTCCATAGCTAATCTACCATGTTCTGGAAGACCCAGGAAGCAATCTGTAGAGGCAAACGCTTTCATAGATCATCAAATGCAAAGCAATGATGAGATGATTAGCGCTCAGATCCAGAAGAAGCTGGCAAAGCGTGCCGTTGCAGTGAGTTCGTCCACAGTGAGAAGATTGCGCAAGCAACAAGGCTGGACTCTACAGCGGACTGCTTATTGTCAGCTGATACAAGACGCCAACAAAGTGAAGAGATTGGAGTACGCTCAGCGTATCGTGGAGAGTGGCGATACATTTCACAACGTCATTTTCAGCGACGAGTATTCCATTTCCCTCGTGCAGTATCGGCGCACCTGTTACAGGAAGGTATATACCCGACACAAGATGGGAATCATTTTTCTTGCTTTTAGCTTAGTAAGGCTGAACAGCGTACTAACAGATAAACACATTGTCTATCTCAGTCATTTGTATAAATCAGAGTCTGAAATTTTAGTCTCCGACAGTATATGAGAACTGCTATCAGGATATGCTAGTGCCGGATACTGGAATGTTTCAATCCAACAAACACTGCTGTACTAGGCGTACAAACGTACTAAGGGTGATGGGAATACAAACATACAACAAACACTGCCGTACTAGGCTTACTAATGTTCTAAGGGTCATCAGAATTCTAACATACAACAAACAAAGCCGTACCAGGCATACTAACGTTCTAAGGGTCACCAGAATTCAAACATAAACAAACAATGCCGTCCTAGGCTTACTAACGTTCTAAGGGTCACCAGAATTCTAACATACAACAAACAATGCCGTACTAGGCGTACTAACGTTCTAAGGGTCACCAGAATTCTAACATACAACAAACAATGCCGTACTAGGCGTACTAACGTTTTAAGGGTCACCAGAATTCTAACATACCACAAACAATGCCGTACTAGGCGTACTAACGCTCTAAGGGTCACCAGAATTCTAACATGCAACAAACAATGCCGTACTAGGCTTACTAACGTTCTAAGGGTCACCAGAATTCTAACATACAACAAACAATGCCGTACTAGGCTTACTAACGTTTTAAGGGTCACCAGAATTCTAACATACAACAAACAATGCCGTACTAGGCGTACTAATGTTCTAAGGGTCACCAGAATTCTAACATACAACAAACGATGCCGTACTAGGCTTACTAACGTTCTAAGGGTCACCAGAATACTAACATACAACAATCACTGCCGTACTAGGCGTACTAAGGTGCTTTGAGTCATCAGAATACTAACATACAACAATCACTGCTGTACTAAGCGTACTAAAGTACTACGAATCACCAGGATACTATGATACATCAATCACTGCTGTACTAGGCGTAATAACGTGCTTTGAGTCATCAGAATACTATGATACAACAAACACTGCTGTACTAGGCGTATTAACGTTCTAAGGGTGACCAGAAGTCTAATATACAACAAACACTTCCGTACTAGGCGTACTAATGTTCTAAGGGTCACCAGAATTCTAACATACAACAAACACTGCCATACTAGGCGTACTAATGTTCTAAGGGTGACCAGAATACTAACATACAACAAACACTACCGTACTAGGCGTACTAACGTACTTTGAGTCACCAGAATACTATGATACAACAAACACTGGCATACTAGGTGTACTAACGTACTAAGGGTACTAACGTACTAAGTGTGAGCAGTACTATAAAGATACAACGAACACTGCCATACGAGGCGTACAAACCTTCTAAGGGTGACCAAAATTTGTTAGAAAAGGAATCGGAAAGAACTGCACGTCTGTGCAAACATATTAACAGTAGTTTTTAGTTTATTGATCGAAATGATACTAATAGCAGAAGAATCGACAGCCAGTAGTAGTTCCGAGTGATTTGTAGACCAGCGATTCCAGTAGTTTCTTGTAAGCCTTAACACTGCTTAACACAAGTGGTGCGATAGTCCAGTCTCAAGGTAGATAGCCTGTTCTAAATCCTACGTAATGGCGTTCTCGAGGAAGGAGAGAACGCGTCCTAATCATAATTTTGTTTCGCAGGCGCGAGAAATCTAGAATTTTTGGTGAAGACTGCAAATTGGCCGCCCCTCTAGGTTTGTCCAGGGGCTTTGGGCCTCGTTTTTGTGTCCATCTGATACGTCATGCTTGTTTTCTTCTTCTTTCGTGGTTTCCAATGCTTTGGGGTTTTCTTTGAACTGGCTTTTCATTCTGATTGGAATCGCTATAAATGAGAATGCAGTCCCAATGTAGACTGGAGTAAGTTTTTTTGGCCGGGCGAAAACAAATTACATCATCGCAAAGTACGTTTATATGAGAAGATTTGTTCGCGATCGCTCATTTTCTAAAAGTTTTGATTCTGGACCGTACGTGGCCTGTTTGGTAAGGAAGCGAGATGACATGCTTGTGTTAAATACCTGGGACGGACAACATGTATTCTGTTCACGAACATGACTTTGAATCGCCTTGGCTTTGCGATATTAACCGTGGGAACTAAATGATTATTGCAAGTTGCGCGGAGTTTGTGAGGGAGTTTGTTTATGATAAACCACGCAAGAGCAAATGTTACAGATGTTAGCTTATATTAGTGCTTCCAGCTCAGAATACTAGATGTAACACAAGTATTCTTTTTAAAAATTAGCTTTTATGCTTAAACATTGCCCATGAAAGTGAAGATGAGACGTGTTAATAGCATGAATTTGGGAGTATGGCGAAACTGGAGCTGTCACGCAACGTGTCATCAAAGGTCACAAGCAATCAAAATCCACAGAACAATAGTGGACTTTGTCAGTATGTTATTTGTCTGTAGAACTGCCGACGTTCACATAAAGATAAATATTTCAGCAAAAGACAACTCAGTAACACTTGTTACTGTTAGGGGCAGTCATATTTTGTGTTGGAAACCTTTTTATACAATTGCACTGTAAGATGTACTCTCCATTACATTTTTTCCTATTCCCTAGATCCTACCGGTTCTGATCAGCTAGTGACTAATTACTGATACCATATGCAATAACAGTAACTCTTTATTAGTTAATTTTAAAATTGAACACTTGTAACATTACATTTAAAACCTATATCATATCATTATTATACTATTTCTTTTTCTATTTGTCAGAATACACGAGAACTCTCGAAAAGCAAACTTTTCTGCTTACATTATAATTTTATGGTTTTCCAAACTAAACATAGGATTGACCACATCTAGACCATGACGAACAGACGCCATGATTGCTACTTAACTTTGTTTGAATAAGTTTTTTGAATTTGTCAGAAACATGGAAACTTTTTATTCGTAAAAATTTAAAATGAGGGAAATAAATTGTAAGTTGAAATGGAATGTAAGAGTGATTCACAAGACAAAACGCTGAAAGTAGTTAATAATTTTTGATATGTCGTCAGTACGCTGAACAAAACTTCCCAGGGTATTAATGTTTACCCCCCATGCACGAATTACACTTGTAACTACTATCGTAATGCTTTAAGTGCATTCCAATGCACTTAGTGTGCTGCCACTGGTCGCAGGTGTTGCACTTTACCATCCCCGACTGCTTTTGTGATTTGCATAAGTTGCAGAAATCTCAACTTCATTTCCTCTTTGTGCCTTCTCCTGCTCCTTTCATGGAAAAAAAAAACGAAGGAGGGTGAAAAAATGGAGGAGAAAATACGAGACAGGACTGATATTCATTTATGGAGGATACGAGGAAGGATACGAAGAAGAACTGATATTCATTCAAAGGTTCCAGTTGGTTCCGGAGTATGATATACTCAATGTTTTACAGATGTATGATAGTGGATTAGGAGTGTGAGACTCATTATTGAAAGTGTGGTTTTCGGTATTCGTTTACCATCTTGCGAAGTTACAGTGTGTCGAGAAACAACCAAGGTCATTTACATACTCGCATTGCTTGCTAGAACTATTACTTGAAGACTGGAAATAGTTCATGCATGGTCATGCAAGGTTACCTTATATTAAGCACGAATGCTCGCAACGATTTCAAGTCAATTTTCATCATCAAGGGTGGTCCTGGGGAACCCATGACTCCCCCTTCTGTAAGCCTTTTTCAAGCAAACAACCCACAACAGGTGGGGAAACCGATATTATAATCTTGTGAGTACCCTCACTGTGACCCCCCTTGAAAAATCCCTGGCTATACCTCTGGACCTATTGAAATCAGAATGCTTGAACAATATTCCATACGTGCCAGTTACCTGAACTGCATGAATCTTCATCTGTTGGTGTACCTAAACTTGAGACAAACAAGTTTTGGATTGGTTAAGCTAGAAATTTCAGATTACTTGTGGTTGTTACCGGTGAAGTTTCTAATTAATTGTAAACAGTTAGCATTACATTCAACTTCTGCCGTGAACGCTCTCGAAGAGTTTTCCCGTTTTTTTTTTTTTTTTTTGGCTAAAGAAAACTGAGTAGAGCGCTCTGAGTAGAATGATCTAGCATGTCAAACTATTTCTCCACGATTGCATTGTTTTTTTTTCCCTTGAAGTTGTCGGTGTAATTGCTTTCCCATAGTTACTTTTTAGTGTGTTGTTTAAAATTCCCCACATCTCTGATCCCTGCTTCAACTGAATCAATTAATAATGCAATACGTCATTTATCTCATTTGACAACTAAAAGTAGAAACATTTCTATAAACAGGAAGATTCTGTGCGGCATGTACACTATACTTTGACCATTGAGTAAAAACTTCGTTCCAGCTGGTTTTCAACAGTTTGAAGTTCAGTACCTCGCTATTCAAAAACGACTTCCTGCATTTCTTTTCTTCGTTGGGCTTCTAAGACAAGGGTTGAGACTACACTATAGAGCATCAAATTTTCGAAGTCAATATAATTTCTGCCTCATTACGGCAGATGCGTAACGAGTTTTCGCACAAGCGGCTTACCTGAACAGGACGGCCCTTCTTTTGTTGGCGCTGGAGTGCCTACAATTGAAAAAGTAATTTTTTTACTAGTTTAGGTTTGTTAGGGGTGTATATTTAATTTATAGTGTTTGACAGGGTCCTTACGTTTGAAACTGTATTATTTTACTGCTACTACCCCGAACACATTTGCGTAAGCCGGTTTAAACACATGAAGCCAGAGGACACCGTGCATTTAAAGACCCTAGTCAGCCTCAATCGTTTTCAGAATTATTGACATTGCATAGTAAAGAGAAATCTTATCGTTTTACTTTAAGTTGCGCCTTGGAGAGTATGTTTCATTATTTTAAGTAGTTGCTGAGTTCTAGTTTGATTTACCTAACTACTCACCACTGATAATCCTCTGTAGGGTCTGAGCCACTACAGGTCCTTCTGGCGCTTGGCTGGGGCTGCTTACATTTTCAATAGTTCTTCTGGCCAATACAAGTTCTTTCTCCAGTTTGTCGCATTTGTCTCTCTCTTGCTTTAACTGTTTGTGCAGCACCGCCACTTCTTTTTCGTGAGCTGTTTTAATTGCTTGTTCTTGTTCTGCCCACTGCCTGTGCTTGGCCAAAATTTCTTTGTTTAATGTTACACAGTTGCTGCTGCGATCGACATCTCTTGCATCTTCACTGACACCTTCTGCAGCTTCATCATTACTTTGTTGTATGCCAAACCCTTCAAAAGTAACAATACCATATCAGTCCAAAAAATTGTTGATGAAAGCTGCTAATAAACATTATCACTTTCTTCATAAGGACCATAGGTATGGCAACTGTATTTGTAGTTGAATGAAACTAGATTCAATATCCCAGAGTTCAATATATACTCACAGCCATCAATGGTTTTCAGCTGATCTTCGTTTAAAGCTTGACGGGGAATCTTGATCGACAGTTCCCTGTGGCCATTGCCAAAGTCGGTCCTAAAATCCGCACTGGCACCATTAACCTCGCGGCATACTTGTGAAAAATTGGTGGCAGTGTAGGAGAGAGGTGCAGCATTGCGGTTTATCACTATATCATGACTAATTATCACTTGTGATATATCAAGAAATATCTTGTATGTTTCTTGTAAGCAATGTTAATAATATCATGATTAATCAATGGTTTTATAAGGGACTGATTTTTTGATATTCCGCATTAGGTTTTTATCATATAAGCATAATTTATCATGATATTATCAGAATATTTAATTAAGTAAGAATTTCTTCTTCCTCCTGTGATATAGTGATAAATCATGATATTATCAGAATATTTAATTAAGTAAGAATTTCTTCTTCCCCCTGTGATATAGTGATAAATCATGATATTATCAGAATATTTAATTAAGTAAGAATTTCTTCTTCCCCCTGTGATATAGTGATAAATCATGATATTATCAGAATATTTAATTAAGTAAGAATTTCTTCTTCCCCCTGTGATATAGTGATAAATCATGATATTATCACAACATTTTTATTAAGTAAGGTTTTCTTCTACCCGGTAATAGAGTGATCAATTGTGGTATTCTCCAGCTTTATTACTTCTAATTATTATTACATTCCTGTGATGATGGTATTCATACAATTTAAACAGAGCTTTTAAATACTTTCCAAAACGATTTCCAACCCCCTTCCCAAAAAAGTCTTTATCATTAGTATTATTCCTTATCGTTACATAATGTTTATTGACAAACTTTGTCATAGTCACCTTCGTTAATATCAAGTCTTGCAAGCTTTGCCTTAGCTTCTTCCGACATTTCAGAGCATTTCCTTTTACGGAAACACAAGCTTTCACGTCCCTTGCCACTTTTCGGTTGGATATCCCCAAATCCAAGTGTCTGTAGTGAGTTAAGAATTGATTCCGCTGCTACAGTTGGGTACTTGTTGGTTTTACTGTCAGCAGTCGTTACTGATGGCATTAGATGCCTACCTAATATGTCACTTGCCTTTATTACTCTATCTTTAAATAGCAAAATTTTCTTAACATACTTGTCATATCGTTCAATCAAAATGTCTGCATGGAACATCTCTTCATAATTCACGCCCTGCGAAGCATTTTCTTGATAAGACACTTGATTGCTTGCTTGGATGCTATACTCATCTTCCAACTTCTCTTCAGGAGGCATTAGCGCAAACTTGGTCTCTATGACATGGTTGAGAATCGCGATTGCTGCATGTACTGTATTTTCTGAAATCATCTTCGGGATTTGTTTCGTACGCAGATCTTGGTTCTCTCCAGTTTCTTGAAATGCCTCTTCCACTGCAAAGTCCAGCACATGTAATATCATGCTTACTCGAGCCATTTGCCCTATGGCTTTCGCAATGATCCCGCGTCTGTTCTCATCATCCGGGATAGCCAGTTTTCGCCTCTTCAGATCGTCGTGATACTCTTCAAATTTTGCTTGGGCTTCTTGGCAGAAGGTATACGTGGTTTGGTTGCTATGCAAGTCCTTTATTATTTCGTATACACTTTTCAAGTTGGGGATATTTGGGTCTTTTGGTTTAAGTTCTTGATAGTCCACGTCTCTCTCTTTCGGGCATATAAATACCTGGCGATCGTTAAACCCGTCAAAATCATCAAGAGCCATCATTTTCACTACATACGCTGGCTGAATGAAACCGGTAATGTTGAGGCATGTTTTTTTCCATTGTACATGAACCGTTTTTAAAGTCCCTGGTCCACTGTCCCCCACCGTTTAAAGCCAAAAGAGTTTTTCTGTCCATCGTGGAATTCGATTTGTACTGATCCAGCATGTTATAGAACTGCGTTAGCTCATCATAAGCTCCCAATATCTGATTTTTGTTATGAAACATCACTTGGTGGAGCTTTTCAAAGGAGAAATGGTCTACCATCAGCCTCGGTAATTCATGGTCTTGCGCGTTATCTTTGGAAGCTCTAAATTCCTGTTGGAGTTCTCGCTGGATATCCATTACAGGTTTTGCTATCACGTTGAGACCAGCTGTTTTTTTCTGACCTTTCCTCGAGCAAACATTGAACCACACGATAGATGGCTCCTCCCAACACTCATTGATTTTCAAGGTACCATTTGTGCCAATAAACGACGCGGTGATAGTGAGTAACGGGAAAAAGATGTACTCGTCAGGACAACCTAAACTATTTGAATAGGCTTGCACCAACCGAAGTGTATTGTTAGCAACATCTCGCCATGGAAATGAAATTGATTGAGCTGCAGTTATACGTTTGAAAATTAACTGTTTAGTCAAGTTTTCGGGAAGTTTCGTCAAAAGAGACATGCTGTCTTACTGGCTGAGAAACTTCTTTCAAGTAAAGCCTGTCAAATGAACGCACTTTCTGTTTTTAAGTTGTTCTTGTTCCCAGGTCACAATAACTAGCATTACGGAATTTTCTTTCACCAATTAATTATTATATTTGTTTAGCGCCAAATGCAAAACACTGTCCCTTTACAACAACTAAAAGCTAACCATCACACAATAAGTAGCGTTACTTAATTTTCTCCACCAGTTAAGTATTGTCTTTGTTTAATGCCAAATGCAATAAAGCGCTGTCCCTTTACAACATCTGACAGCTACCGCAAGCAAACAGCACTTATAGATATTGAAAAGAGGAAATGACCACGAAATTGTATACGTATGTAGAGACCCTGAATCCTGTGAGCAAGGATTTCGTAGACTAAACCAGTACTTTGAGATAACAAGAAAAATGACTCAATACAAACGCGATATTTTGTTTTGGTTTGTGAATGACTCTTTCAACAGCGATCTTGAAAAAAAGCTTAAAACTCGAAAATTGATGTAACTAAATCTAGTTTTACAATATCGCCTCTTACTGATAGATATTGAAAGGAGGAAATGATCACGAAGTTGAATACGTATGTAGAGAATTTTGATATTATCATGATATATCAAACAATCACTGTCAGTGTCTGTTCTTCTTTGTTACATGATAAAATCACTTGCGTAAGACATGATTTGAGAATGAGAGTGAAACATGATATTATAGCTTGCTATTCAGAAATATATTTTTCCATGCTATTCTCAAGATTTGAGAGTGATACTTTGATATCTCAATTTACCACTTTTTCAAATTAAAGATTTGATGGCGACAATTACAGAATTTGCAAGCGAAAATTATTGAGCAACTATCATGATAATCTCAAATGATAATGATAGTTTGATATTTGACATGCACATTATGATGAAAATGATTCCTCGATATTATCATTCTACTATCACCTAAATATCAATAAAATATCAAAATATCAAGTCTCAAACAAATAACATCCTATCAAGATATTTTGATAAACCACAATACTGCACCTTAGTGCAGTGTAGGGGGTGCCTGCCTTTGCTAGTATGTCTGCTAGAGCAGACTTGAGAATGTGGATGGCGGCACCCAGGGTCGAATCTCTGATCTTTACAAACGGTTTCAGCCATTTGCAGACCTAAATAAAATCACAACAATATACTTCTACAACTACTCTATGAACTTCTTGTGCAAGTCAGGCTGAAATCCAGCTTTGTCTAATACATGTTTAAACAATAAAGGTTCTTCAATGAAAGTTACCTTTTGTGAGCTGTTATTTTGAGGGATGCCATGATAACTCGAAATAAATAAATTATTGAATTTGCTCTTTATATACCTTTTCTTTGCCATTTGTTCTCTCCACCGCAGATATTAGGTCAGCTATCGACTGGGTCAAAGTGGCATGTACTTTGGTTGATTTCTCATATTGGCAGGTAACATAGAGTATCAGCTTGTGTGTAAAGTAGTCGTCTACCTCTTCTTTGGAGACCACTGTGGGGTCTGACACCTCCGTTACAATCTGCCAGACGTGATGCGACTTCAAATTAGGAGTGCGATTACGATATTGGCATTATCGACATTATTGACAGGGCATTGGACATTTTTATATCTGAGCACTGGTAAGTAACAACACTGCAGCACAAATAATTTGTGTGGACTGCCATTAACATTTGCATTGTAAGTTCAGTGATCACATTCGCATATAAGCGTTAAATAGTACTTACTTCGTATGCTAAGTATCTGTAACAACTGTAGATACTTGGAAGACGGCCAGGCAATCCAATCAGTTTCTCTTGAAAAAAGGAGACGTGGTCTTGCAGGTTGGCTTGTGTAAATCCTAAGCCCATTCTGATGACGGAGGGAAGACAAGACAAAGAGGCTTTGTCAAAAACTTCCCTCTTTGTTTCCATAAATCGCTCTGATTGCCCTGAGTTCGTTACTATTTTTCGAAGGCCTGAAATGTCAGTCATCATCACATCTCAGCTGACATTTCAGGCCCATGCATGGCAGGGAACGGTGGTCAGATATAAAAAGGCAGGGTATGCTTGTCGTACCTTTTAGGATTCTTAACGCAGTTTTAGTACATGCCAGGATGTTCAGCATCAGAAAGTCCACGATGGAAGCTTTCACGCTAGTGTTCATAATATTAAGCCAAACCGAATGTGTGATTATGAGTTGTTTTATAATAATATTGGTACCAATGAGGGGTGACTCAAATTCAAGCCACACCAGCAAAATAGGACCTTGGTACCTCGACCGGGTTCTTATCAAAATTTCTGCCCAGCACTCCTGCCCTTTTCATATGGAAGTCCCCCAGGATTTCAGGCCAGGTCACGGTTAGGGAACTTTGAGATCAGGTTTGGACTCAAAAATATTGAAACTACCATGTCATAGCCTCTTGCTGAAAATAACAGGCTTGTCTTGTACAGCGTAACTTGTGTTGCAACTCATGTTTCAAAGTAGTTTGTAGTTTGTAAGATGTACGGCATCTATACAGGATGCCATGTGATTGCATAATTACCAACATGGAACTAAATTGGACAAATGCAATTATGATAAAAAAGTTATACCGAACAAAAACTGATACTGCCTCATGTCCTCATCCAAGGTAAAGTTGACCGTCATTATAAATGTAGTACGTGGCAATTCATGTCCACCTCCCTTGGTCTGCTTTCCTCCACCTTGAAGGATGGATACATGCACCTTTCTTAGAGTATTGGGATGGGTGGGATCATCCCAATACACTGGGTAAGAGCTTTTAACCAGCTTGCTCATGACGGATTCCCCTGAAGACTGTGATATTAAAGTACCACCCAGGAGTTTCTTAATCAACAGCAATGACGTGGACTTTCCGCTCGCTGTCTCGCCTACAGCCATAGGAGCCAGACACGAACCTGGAATTGAATGCAAAATAGTTAACTTTTACTTATAGCCTCTTTCATTTGCTGGAATTTGGTCTGCATTTTCTATACACAGTTACATATAGATGTCTATTAAACAAGCTCTTTGCTGTATCAAACAAACATATTTATTTATCTTACATTGTTTTCATTATCGACAATGAAATCTGTTGAACTTGATTCAACACAACCAGAGCGACAAATGTTTAGTGATCATATCCTGTACGTGCTGGCTGCGTATTCTGTTGCATATGCGACAATATACTTCCTCGAAAATAGCCGTCAATATAATGTGGTATTGCTGACTCAAAATCGAATTTCATTGACATAATTAAAATGGAATGTTTTCAGCTTCCTTTTGTGGTTACATGCAGGCTAGACATAGTGAAGAGGGTTGTCACAGGCATTACCTATCCACGAGTATGCCGGGAGAGGAACTAAGGAGAAAGCAAGATAATTCGATATATTATTTCGACCACAATTTCATTTCAAGAAATCCCGACCGTCATAGTTAACCTAAAACTGGTGAATCAACTGTCGATGCTCAAGTCTTTTGAGAAGACTGAAATACTGAAATGTGACAGAAAATAGAGGGGCGTGCATAGGTTTTCGGATCGATGGATTTGAAAACACACTGAGTCGTGGATCAGTTGTGAATTTTGGCGCGGATTCCGGATTGTGCCTGTCTTGATGTGCGGATCTTGGCGGGTCCTAAACAAAATTTGGATCATAGATCTTTCTTCAGCCTTGGTCGGTATGTTAAAATATTTCTTTTTCAAACGAAGCTCATTCAGTTTCAGGTGTGAGACTAAAATGGAATTGTACTGTGTATAGTCATCAAGCATGATGTCTTCTTTTAATACTGTTTGTACGACATAACCAGTTTACCTTTGAACATTTACACTTCTGTTTCCAGATGAGGTTGTGGTTTCCGATTTAAACAAAAACATTGGCGGTTCAACGGAATTAGCGAAGAAAAAAGGCACGAGTCAGTGGATTTGCGTACCCGAATTCGCCCCTCTCAAAATAAAATCAATTCACTGTCACTAGCCTTACTATAACAAACGGGAGCAATAATTTTTATTGTATCGGAGTACGTCGTACCAGTTCCTCCACCAATTTTGAACATATTTTCTCAGACTGTAATTCCCTTGAAGAGTCTCTGTGGTGTAAACCTTCCACCGAGGTTCTTCGCAAATCACATTGTTTTAGCTTTTCAAAGAGGTCACAAACAGACAATTTTCAACCAAATGCTCTTCTCAATGTTAAGGGTGATACTAAATCTTGTCGATGAGGGCAATAAATGTCTAACAGACGGATGCTTCGTATTAGAAATGAATGAAGTGCGTAACTATCGACAACAACAAGTTGTGGGTGTTGTGGACCAACGAGGTTACGAGCACAATGCCTGTCGGTCGACAGAGAGCCTTAAAATAAAAGAATTATTTCCTTCTGAAAGCAGAGGTCATGCAGGGCCGTAGCCAGAAAAAAAGTTTGACTGAGGCAATGTCTATGAATAACTTATGACTGAGGCAATCAGTCCATGGTTGAGTTCTCTTCCTAGGTATTAGGTACTATAAACAACAAAAGCCAAAGAAATGACCAAGGCAAGTGCCTCGGTTGGCCTGTTAGTAGCTACAGCGCTGTCATGTTGGTCTGTAAACAAGCACCAAGAAAGAATGTTCGGCAAGTTCAGTGAAAACGCAACCAAATGCGACCTCCCGAAAGCCACAAAAATTACTAAACAGCAAGAAAACCAGTCTTTTACAATCGCAAACATCGGTTCCTGCAAATTGTAAGAAAAAACGTTGATTCACAAAACAGAACTTCCGGAAAAATTTAGTGCCATGTGGTAACCCATTTCTATTCTGTATCCAAACCCAAAATGTACAGCTTTTGACTTCTACTGCAGGTTACATTTAAGGAATCATTTGTCATTGAGCAAAAGTATTTTCGAATCACATTTACTGTGTGACGAAAATATTACCAGCTAGTTGATAACCGGATTTCCCATGAGGAAAAAGCCGAGCTCAAAGGAAATTGTATAAATTCTACTGAGAGAATCATACTTGTTATAATTTTGTTTCTATGACTTTCATTGAATTTCATTGCAGGAGCTTATACATGGTTTTTGTGGCTACTGCTGCTTGGCAGCTGTAGCCATATTGCTATCATGTGCGTAAGTAAGTAGAGTGTTCAATTTTCGGATTGTGTTCGGAACTATTCGGTTTTCGTGACGGATAATCTAATAGAAATCGATCCGGTGTTTGGAATGAAAGAACACTCGAATTTCTGTGTTCTATCGGTTTTGTTTGACTGGTAATCGAACATAGCAAAAATTATAATTATTTGAAATCGCTTGACATTCCTAAACAAAGATCTACAGTTTTTAGAAGGACTGGAGGAGTTTTTCCGTGTAGATTCTAGAATAACTTCAGACTGCCGGGCATGTAGTATTTTAAAAACACTTTCCGGCTGCGTCTATGCTAGCAGAAATTGTTCGGAGTTCGTTTACTGGTCGTGGCGATCGAAGTGAATTGTGCAGCCATATCTGCCGTGTTGCGATCTTCAATCCTTGTCAAGAATTATAACTCCTCTGAAGAGCAAATAATCTCTTTCGAGAGAACCAAGACGAATCGTGATAAACTCCCTCGCGAAAACAACAGTCTATAATAACAACGCGTCAAATTACATTGCACATAATTTGCATAAACTTTCAAGTTGTGTTTTTTGAAAATAACTTCCAAGAATTTGGAATTCCTATTGCAGTTTGCGAAGAAATAATCAAGCGACATACTTTTATTGTATCAAGGCAGGAGTATTCTTAATTTTGTAGGCGAAGATGCGGCAGTCTGTTTTGCTATTTATTTTGGCTGCACTCGTCTAGTTCGCGTCACGCAACGTGATTTTCTTAAGCAGTCAAACGCAGTTTTTTTCAAAAGAATTGGCGATTGCTAAGCCTGCTAGGTATATTTGAACTACTAGTGAAGTAAATTTGGCAGTACTATTGTTAATACAGAATTTCCTTAGAACTTGGCAAGAACATTGGCTCGTCAATAATCTCGCACAATTACCCGCACAATCGAAGTTTTAATTTTCCTGCACAATTTTACTTCAAAATCACAGTGTTTTTTTCTGCACCCTTCATCTAAAGCCAACTAACTTAGAGGTAAGATATTAAATTCAAACTACCAAAAGTCTTATCTATATAAATTTGGAGATCGGCAGATTTTGCGCGGTACAAGAAACAAGTCGGCATGTTTTTGATAAACAACGAGTGCAAAAGCGTTTTCATATTAGCTCGTTTTATGACCTCTTTTATTGCAATATGATATGTTTTACTGCAGTGTTCCAAATAATAACAGCAGTAGCCACGTGCAGTCATTGACTGCCTATTTTTTCTTTATGTTTATTCATCAACAGACAGTGAAATTCCTGAAACTGGTGGAATGAAGAATGAAACTCCTGAAACTGGTGGAATGGAGAATGAAGCTCACAGGGGTCAGCTAAAAGGTTTTGAACATCAAATTTTATTGCCTGCTTAGATATTCAGATGTGCAGTAATATAAAATCTTTGATCATAGTAACACTCTAAATGTTGCGTGGGTAAATGAATGATTTGGATAAATGATTTGATCTGAATTTTTAGCACTATGGCTATCAATAATTTCAGTATGGAAAAGGTAATTATTTTACCTTTCAAGGTTTCTTGTTTTCTTCTCACATTACATCTGCTAGTAAATTGGCTGTAATGTGGTTAATTCATGTAGCTAAAGAGTTTTCCTGTATATTACATCATGAAAAATTAGCAAACATTGCTGGAGAAATATCAAGAAAGACTGTTGCAACCAGCTATTGGAGGAATGAACTCCATGAAGAATCACGTGAAGTGGGCATTTCTGGTAAATGGATCTTTTGTGAAGAAGATGGTGAACTAAAAGGAACAGAACTGAATGCTTTAGAACACCTTGAAAAATTGAGATGCGAGATGTTATACAGCCATGAATGTTTCCCAAGTTGCAAAGAGAAAGGTAATGAGATCTTAAAATAGAATTATAATTCTTGTTATCATAAAAAATTAATTTTCTCGATTGTGATTGATTTGAAAACTCCTATTTTCCACTAATTCACTTGCCAAGTTGTTAGTGGACAGTCTATTATCGGACAGTTCAATAAGCCAATCACAATCAAAGTTGTAGTTTAAATCAACCAATCACATTCAAGGTTGTAAGTATGTGCGTGTGTTTCGTCCGGGCGCTTGCTTCTGTGTTTTTGGCACCTTGAAATTACCGGTAGGAGGTGCGGTGGTCTTAAAATGTTTACATCTGATCTCCTTTGTAGGTATTCTAATGCGAATTTCCCCTTTCTTTCATAACTTGGCTATTCTTTTCTCGGAAATTGTAATTATTATGATTAATTGGTAGCAAGATTTCGTGTTGTCCAATTCGGTCTGTAATCATACTCATGATTAACAAAACAGACTCCCGCTGCGCGGTCGTCCGATTTTGTTATCACTCGTATGATTACAGACCGACTTGGACTCCACTCAGTCCTTTTACTGTTACTAATGTACACACTTTCCAATGATGAAGAAAGGGGTGGGTGTTAAGGCTGTTCTGGCATGTCTGAACTAACTTCCAATTTGGTCTGGCATCAATTCTGCTTGCAGGTTGTGAAGTTCTTTTTGTTGCGGATGGAAACTGGAAACTGAAATATGCCCACTGCATGTGGTATATTCCAGTAACAGTTGAAGGGTTAGCAAAGGCAGTGAACTATCCAAGCATTTGCCCCCTGTCTCCTGAAAGGGGGAAGGCCGTCTGCAAGAAGCACTGTGCTGATGCATGTAATAAGAACATACATGTACCTACAGGCCTTCATGAATTTCTTCAACACTGTGGTGTTAAAGGAAAAGGTACATGCACTGGCTCAAAACAATTTAGTTTCGGAAATACTAAGAGTGAACATTAAATGTTCAACTAAGAATAGTGTAGTATGTGTTATTAAGACAATTCTCTACAACAAATTGGAAACTGTTGTCATAAACCTGACAACAGTTTTTTTTTATGACCAAAACTTGAGATACATTTTGGACATTGTTTGTTTTGTTTGTACAGATCTGAATGATTGACAATTGATATCACTTTAAGTGAATGTACATTGGACTTTGTTAAGTTCGCAATTTGTAGTTTACTTGATCAGATTGCTGTTGTTAATTTTCCAGACAAAACGATATAATTGAAAACCAGAGTCAATGTTTATTATAACTGTGACATCAGTCACATTAAACAAATCTATTTTACATAAATGAAGTTTTTAATTCTTCATACATGATATTGTAAACCCAGATGAGACAAAGCCAATGAGACATGCACCTTTTTGCAGGTGTGGTTCAAACACAGGCAGAAGCTGAAGAGAAAATCAGACAAGTTCTTGGCTCCATTGACACAGCAAATGTTGCAACTAGTAATTCTGAACCAAACTCTGCAACTTTCCAGGGTAATAAATCAAACAGCCTTTAGAATACATTTTTGTATGTACAGATTTGTCATTGGTTTTAATTTTTCCTTAGGCACTGGAAAATTTATCCGTGAGAATGGCAATGTTCTCAGCCAGGAAGAGACCTTGGCTATTACAGAGTGTAACAAGGACACTGGTGGTAGAAAAACTTTACAGAGTTGGTCGAGAGGAGTCTTCCTTGTTGTTAGTGGAGGTGGACATATAGAATATTGGCAGCCACTTTATAGGTAACCCTTTAGTTAATTATTATTCAGTTGGTTAATGGTTCATGCAATAAAACCTTTTTATACATTGTGAGCTACAACAGTTACATTATATTTTTTAAATGGAACAATCAACTTGTTCTCAACTGCAGAACCACATAATTTATGTTGTCATTATCATAATTATATGATGTTAGAATATACTGTATATAGTATGTAATTCTTGTCGACTGTTTTACTACCAAGTTAGATAATATTGTGAAATTTGCTCAACTTTCCACCGTATAAATTTAATTTTTTGTGTCTTATTACAGATCTGAGTCACCAACACAGGCGTTTCTAGTGATTATTCTATGGCTATATAGAAAATTCAAACTATTGTTGGATGCAGGAATGAAACCAGAGGAAATCTCAGGGAAAATTTCAAATACCATTGTGGCATATGACAATATGTGTCATGTAGATGGCTTGAAATTGGCAAAATGTGATCTGCCATTTGAAGCACCATTTAACAAAATGTGGCATAATGTTATTAAGGTCATTGACCGTTTACACATCAGAAACCACAAGAATCCCAGGTGTAAAACAGAGTATAACCCTGATGGCAAAATACCACCAGAGTACAACACAATGGCAGCAGAGCAAACAAATGTGAGGGTAAGTCGACTCAAGAGAATCATTTGCGCTACGCCACACACTCACCAGTTTTTCTATTTACATCGTTCGATTAAGAGGCGTAATCGTTACACGCATCGTTGCCATTTCAACAAAAAGATACCACTTCTTCCAAAACAAAATAATGAGTGGGTTGCAGACAAGTAACAGCAGTGTTTGTTGAATCTTAGTGCTCTGGTGTTCTGGTGACACTTAGTACATTAGTATGACTAGTATGGCAGTGTTTGTTGTATCTGAGTATTCTGGTCACCCTTATTTTACCCTTAGTCTTTTAATTATTAGTACGCCTAGTAAGGCAGTGTCTGTTGTATCATAGTATTCTGGTGACCGTTTGTATGCCTAGCATGACAGTATTTGTTGTATGTTAGTATTCTAGTCACCCTTAGTACATTAGTACGCCTAGTACAGCAGCGTTTGTTTGGCATGTATCTTATTAATCTGGTCCGTTGTATCATATATGCTTCAGGTGACCGTTAGTACGTCTAGCACGACAGTGTTTGTTGTATCTGAATATTCTAGTACGGCAGTGGTTGTTATATCTTAGTATTCTGGTCACCCTTAACAGCAGTGTCTCTTGTATCTAAATAATTCTTGTGACCCGTAGTATGTTAGTACGCCTTGTACAGCAGTGTTTGTTGTATCTTAATAATTCTTGTGACCCTTAGTACGTTAGTACGCCTTGTACGGCAGTGTTTGTTGTATCTTAAATATTCTGGTGACGCTTAGTACGTTAGTTCACCTAGTACTGCAGTGTTTGTTGTATCTTAATTATTCTAGTGACCCTTAGTACGTTAGTACGCCTAGTACGGCAGTGTTTGTTGTATCTTAATTATTCTGGTGACCCTTAGTACATTAGTACGCCTAGTACGGCAGTGTTTGTTGTACTTTAATTATTCTGGTAACCCTTAGTATGTTAGTACGCCTAGTATGGCGTCCAGTGGTCGTTGTATCTTAGTATTCTTGTCACCCTAATAGTTCTGGTGACCCTTAGTATGTTAGTACGCGTAGTACAGCAGTGTTTGTTGTATCATAGCATTCTGGCGACCCTTCTTAGTATTCTAAGTACAGCTGTAGACTGTCACCCTTGGTACTGTACTGTGGCTAATGATGATTTAGTTAACAAGAAAAAAAGAAAAAAAGCAGCGGTCAGTGTGTTGCCAAATGAATAGATTGTATTGCCAGTGCAAGGATCAGTGTGTTATCATTAAGCTAAATCAAATAAATCAGTGAATAATGCTAATCAGTGACAATTATGCACAGTGCAGAATTCATTGTCTGTAAATTCTTAGTACAGTTATCATGTGTACCAAGGGAAAAAATTGAAAAACTATTCCCACAATACGCACCATATGGGAAGGTAGACGAGCCAACAAAGCCAAAACCAAAACATCCGCTGAAGGTTCATGTCTGGGCGGGAATTAGCAGACATGGTGTCACAAAGATTTGTATCTTTGATGGCATCATGGATGCTGATTTGTTCTGCAACATCCTGGAGACCACACTTGTCCCGTTCATTAGAGAAAAACTTCCTGACCACCGGTTCATGCAGGATAATGACCCTAAACATACATCCAGATGAGCGAAGGCTTTCTTCAAAGAAAAAAATATCAACTGGTGGCTTATCCCCCCGGAGAGTCCAGATCTCAACCCGATAGAAGACTTGTGGTATGAGCTCAAGTTCTTCTTGGAATCAAGAGTGAAGCCACGCAACAAGCAAGAACTGGTGCACGGTATCAAGAAGTTCTGGGCGAAGAAAGTCACGCCAGAGAAGTGTGCAAAATACATTGATCACGTTTTCCACAAGGCAATTCCAGCTGTGGTGGAGGCTCAAGGCTCTTTTAGGAGCCACCGCGCCCTGCTTCGTCGAATCCGGATTCGACATTGCACTGTAGGTTGATAAAAACGGCTCTTTTAGGAGCCAACACATCTGATAAAAGTCAATGACCAATGTGAATAAATCACTTCAAAGAGTTGTAGTTGCTCTGTTTAGTTTGAAATCAACTACAATGACTTAAAATTAGTATGTCTTTCGAGACCTTCTCAATTTCTGTCTAAAAGAATGATCAATTACTGTGCAGAAAAACCCCTTTCTACAAACACTCCATGAACAAAACATCCCATTTTCATTGTGCAAAATGAATTAAAATGCATGCCCCTACCAAAATAAAAAAGTACACGATGATTGCGAATGTTGAGAGAATCATTGAAAACATGCCATTTCTGTCACGATTCAAGAAAACAAGTTTTATTTCAATTTAAAAACTTCTCCGCCTAAAAAAAAAATCACATTCCGCCAAACGAATAGAGAATCATTGAAAACATACCGTTTCTGTCACGCTTCAAGAAAACAAGCTTTTTTTATTTCAATTTAAAAACTTCTGCGCCTAAAAAACTCACATTCCGCCAAACGAATAGAGAATCATTGAAAACATACCGTTTCTGTCACACTTCAAGTAAACGAGTTTTTTTTTTCAATTTGAAAACCTCTCCACCTAAAAAAATCACACTTCGCCAAATGAATAGAGAATCATTGAAAGCATACCGTTTCAGTCACGCTTCAAGAAAACAAGTTTTTTTATTTCAATTTGAAAACCTCTCCACCTAAAAAAATCACACTTTGCCAAATGAATAGAGAATCATTGAAAACATACCGTTTCTGTCACGCTTGAAGAAAACAAGTTTTTTATTTCAATTTGAAAACCTCTCCGCCTAAAAAAAAATCACACTTCGCCAAATGAATAGAGAATCATTGAAAACATGCTGTTTCTGTCATGCTTGAAGAAAACAATCTTTTTTATTTCAATTTGAAAACCTCTCCGCCTAAAAGAAATCACTCTTTGCCAAATGAATAGAGAATCATTGAAAACATATCACTTTTTTTATTGTGAATAGAGTTGAAGAGAAACTAATCATGAAAAGTTGCTGTGCACATCTGTTTAAGCTGAAAGAAAAAGACATAAATGGCATGCACAAACTTGCTAAATCTATTGTTTTCGAAACAATGAATTTGGCAAAAACTGAAGTAATTTTGATCCTAATTAAGTCATAGAGAACTATAAAAAGCGTTGAAAGTGAGTTCCATTTTATTCTGCCTCAGCTCAGAGAACGTGTTTTACAGCATGGACAAAAAAATAGCTCGTGTTATCTAGAGTCATGGAAAGTACTCTAATGTTTATCGTTCGACCATCGTAGATCCGTCCCCACTGAAGGAGGGACAGAAAGTTAGTGTTCTCTGGGGAAAAACGAAAAAAGAGTTCTCTGCAGTTGTAGAGTGCTATCCAGTCCAACCGGCGAGTCGGGAACCTTCTTCACAGGAGTCTCTGGTGCCGCATAAGGCAAAAGCTAAACCTAGACTGGTATGTATTCACTTTCGATTAAAAACCTTAACCACACTTGCGTTAAGAATCAGCATTTTTCTTGGCATAGATTTTCAAAAAAACTTCTCATTTAATCCACAGATCGAAGAATCGCCACCACCTGCAAAGAAAAAGACAACAACCAAAGCTGACAAGGAGAAAACACAGAAAATGGAAAAAGCAAAGAAGAAAGAAAGAGAGAGGGGAAAGGTCTGTGAAGTAGGGCGATAAACTGTTATTTTTTAATGATTTTGGTCATTTTGCCAACAAGCAGTTTTGTTCGGCAAAGTTCGGCAATGTAGTCATTCTTTGCTCATGAACTACAGAATGTTCTATCTCTAGTGTAGTTGGAATTTGGTGGTCATTGTTGTAATATAAGGTACTGATATATTGAATTTTTACCTGAATTTTTACTCATTTTGAGACTAAATCGAAGTAGCCGTTTGCCCATGACCACTGGGTACTCCTAATGTTATCACTGAGCTGACTAAGTACCTATTTTTGAATAATTAGATCAAAAGCAATCATTTTCTTCATGATACATGTACTTAGTCATTCAGCATTGTTTTGTCTACGTGCTCGTTATGCTATTCTGTCAATTGGTTGTGGTTAACTTTACTTGAGGTCTTTCACCGGGGGGTCATTTCACTATGTTCATGCTATCGGTATCTGGAACCCAAGCTGTCACAGACGACACATGTTGAATAGTTTAGCATAAAGTTTTCAAATTTATCAATTGCAATCCTTCTCAATTTTTACATGCAAAGCCATGCTTGACTTTTTCTCATGTGTTGCCTTTCTCCGGCATTTTTCTACCTTGGTATACTATAATTTCAAGTTTTCTTATAATCTGAAGGCAAATTTTAATTTTAGCCAAAGACACAGCAATTTCATTACATAGTGACTGAGCCTCTCTTTGTTTGAAATCACTGTTGTAGATCTTGGAAGTTCAGTCGCCAAGTAAGGATCAAGGAATCATCGAGTCTTCCGAAGCTGACAGTTCAGATTCTGATGATGATTTTCCACTGGTTTCTTTGCTTCCCAAACGCTTGGAGAAAGAAACCTTACTGCAAGAAACAAAAGACAGGAAATGTCGCCCCCTCCTACCGAGGATTTTGGAGATTACTCTGACCCGATTCCTGACATGCCAGATCTTATTGGTAGAGCAGTGGAAACTCTGGATAATATGATGGAGGTAAACCACATTTAGCCGCTTAGTGGGCCTTGTGTTTTAAAGGAATTATACTTCGCACTCTTTTGCTTTTCCAATATTATTTAAGTTATTTTAAGCTGATGTTCTAGGCTAATATGGTAACCTACAGCTCCTAGTTACAGTATTGTCGTTCACTTGATCGTTTATACAGCTCCTTACAGTATTTTTGTTCACTTGATCGTTTACTGGGTTACTCTAAATCACCCGTGTGCATTTTATTGAACACTCTTCCTCTCAAATTTACCGAATTAAAACTCAGCTATGTTTTTTTTTAATTGAACAAGCTGCATGCATCTCTAAGTTACGGTTCAAACCTTGTACTGTGTTTTTGATAGTGTATATTTGTTTTAGGCACGCCATGGAAATGAAACCACTTCAGAACTCTGCCTTTTGCGAACAATCATGGAACGTCTGGAGTGCTCCTTTGCATGGCAGGAGGCCAAGCTCGACAAAATCCTTAGCCTTATGTCCTCTACTGCAGCATCATCAGCCCTGCAGCAAACCCCACAGTACTATTCACGTCCACAGTTTTCTACACCTGATCCCCTTCCAAGCTGATCACTTGAGTATCCAGTCCAAGACCAGTCTGCGCAGAGGAATGTCGACTTTACAATGCAGCTTTCCCCAGTGCTGAGAACTCCACTGCCAGATGTGGACCGCTTACTCCAAGATGCGGAATTGACAGGTGATTCATTGTTATTAGGTGACAACTAAGTCTAGCCGGGTTTGCTGTGGAGAAATCGAGAGAGAATAATCTAATTGTTTTAGTAGAATTTTGAAGTTTACTTCAAATAACGGTTTCGAATTATTTCTCGACTTATTATTAAACTTTGCGCCTTAAAAAGATCGCCCGTATTGAATTGGCATTTAACATTGAAGTGTGTACGTGCGCGCATCATTTTTTTTGATGATTTCATCTTTTTTAAGTCAAGAAACCGTATGTGTCCTTCGTTTAGTCTTCTCAGGATTTTAATTATCCATTTTCGTCAAAATTTTCCTCCAAACCTTAAGCAAAACAAAAAAGCGTTGCCATTTCATAGACGAGTTCCAGTCACTGCACACTAATGGCTGATAGTGTGCAATGGCTCAGCCAATCAGATTACAGCATTTACGTTAGTATACTAGTAGAATTCTACTAAAAGAGTATAGTTTTGACTGTCAAAAGCTTAGTTTTTATAGCTTTTAAACACTTTAAAGGTCTAGTTCAAATTTCATTTTTGTTCATCTACATGTATTAATGTGATGTATGATTTTATCATTCTTATAGATACCGTTGAAGTTGGTGGCTCTGAAAGCGTGCAGCTGGGAAGGAATGACTTTGCATTCATAAAGGGAGCATCCAAACCATCAGCAATGGCCTTTCGTTTAACTGACAAGCTGTTCTCAAAAGCAACCCTGATTAGGTCCACAGTTCATGGCACAAAGGACTTTGAACCACTGGATCCAACAACAATTTCCGCAATTAAGAGTGAGTGAGCATTATTTTGTTGAGTTCTCTTCCTAATATGAAGACGTTCAGTAACAGACTTCACCAGCTCTTGGTGGGCAGTGAAATGTCCCTCTGGGTTTTTTTGTTGCAATCATAACGATCATAAAAACTTCATTCTTTTTAAAAAGTATTGTTACCTCAACATGTTGTATCCAAATTACACGTATGTAAACTTACCTTCACCATTTGTTTTGTTCCAGCCCAAGTAATCAGATCATTTTCACACCAGTGCAGAAATGACCAGGAAATTGCAAAAATGTGGGAGGCGTGTAAAATCAGCATCGGGAAGAGATGTCAAAATTTAAGAAAGAATGAAAAAAGTCGTGAAGTTTAACTCATTGTCCTTTAGTAAATAAAAAGATAGAGTTGTTTGTTTTGAAAGCATTGTAATTTAGTCATTTGGCAAGTCAGCATCATGATACAGTTTATCTGATAATGTTGTAATTAATTTTTGAAAGGACTGTGGGAGAAACAATAAATAAGTAACCTGTTGCTTTATTGTATAATTTTGTTACGTTCCATTTGAATCCCAATTTTTCAAGCCCTATTTATAACTCCTTAAGGGGTGGAGGGGGGGGGGGGGTACGCCCGTTTTCTTGAACCGATTTTCATGTCCTATCTACCTTTAGGTAGATACAGTGGAACCCCGCAATGATCACGGTACAAGAAAAAATGTTCGTTATAGCGGGGTTTTCGTTATAGCGAAGACCCCGTTATAACGAAATATCAGGTTAACAACAAAAATGTTCGTTATAACGGGGTAACCAACCATTTATATCATCATGTCATTTTTACTGACTGCGAACGACAGGACTAAATATTCATTATAGTGGGGTAAATTGTGCCTTGGGACCGTCAAAATCTATTCGTTATAGCGGGGTTTTTTTCCACATATTTTAGGCTGTAATTCTGCCAAGCTTTCAAATGTTGTTTGTTATATCAACGGGATCTTCTTTACAGCAGGGTTCGTTATAGCGGGGTGCCACTGTACTTAAGCTCTGAAAAGCCTCTCCAGGGAGAGTTTTAATAAATTATTGTATTGTATTGTATTGAATTGTATTGTATTGTATGGTTTGAAGATAAGTTTGTGATAAGCTGCAACCCTCTTTCCCTCCGTAGAGAATCAGAAAAAATATAAACAATCTTACTCCTACTTACAAGGTCTAGCTCACTCGCTGATTTGTCCTCTACGAAAGAGCTTTTTCGCTCTCTTGTTCGCAACCATTATTTTAGGACGCCATGAAATGCGCAATTGTGGCAAAGTGTTGTGTGACATTCAAATTAATGGCTGCCGAAAGATACATTTTTCGGTTGCACTGAAATAATGTTAACCATCCCTTTTTAGCTCATTCATGCGCGCGCAGCGGAAGCAATGAATGAGTATTGTGAGGTTGCAAATGTTGCCGGAAGTTGTCCGTAGACGGAAATTTGTTGAAGGAAATTGTGGCCGTGGACCGTCGCCGGAAGTGAAAGTGTCCTCACCACCCCTCCCTGCTTCGGCTTAACAAAAGTGCCAAAAAAAACTTCGATGCTGCTAATGCCGCTGCAATAAGCTGAATAAGTAAGTGCAAAGATCAACAATAAAGAATGTTTGCATGTCGTTATAAATTTAAACCACAAGTAAGAATTTCGCAACCTCTGGAAATCGCAATATGGTTGAGAAGCCGAGATGTTTGCGCCTAGGGGACTCTAAATGGGATTTTTCGCACATGCTACCACATGCAACGTGTTAGATCTTCGAGGCAGCCACATTGTTGAAGGAACTTGTTTGTGTTCTTACTGGTGAGTATACAGTTTATATCTTTTTCTTCCTACAACCATCACGAAAACATGAAGATCGCGGAGCGCCCTACAAGTAAGTTTTGACGACAGATCACAGATTTAAAGCAGCTTCTTGGACTTAAGAAACAACAATGGTAATGTAAATTATTACTTCGAAGTTGATTTAAACTTTTAAAACGATTGGTAAAGCCTCGGGCGTTAAAATGACTCCAAAAGCAGTTGGCAAAAACTAAAGCTTGTGTGTGCGACACGTCTGCGAAATTTTCAACATTTTTTCGCTTTTAAATAGGTTTCTTCGCCTCAGCTTGAATGAAACTTTACTGCTATTGAACTTCCTTTAGCGTTTCTTTCATTTGGTTCCCTGTATTTTGGAATTTTAGGTTTTTAAAGTGAACAGTAACTTGCACCCTGGATCTCTGCATATTTAATTTACGGCGACCTCCAGGCGCTTTGTTTATTTAGATTATTTGCTTCGTTCAAATATTTTTGGAAGTCTTATTCAGCTACTACAAAACTGCCAATAAAAGAACTGAATGGCTACTAATTGAACACACTTGAAATACGACTGATCTCAAGATAATTGGCTTGTTTTTGTCGTCTTTTTGATTCACAACTTTCATTTTTGTTTTGCAGCGCCGTATGAATATTTTGTCACGCGGCGTAGAAATTAAATTAATTGATTTCTTGTTTTCAGATTGATTTTTACCCGAGTTCTTCGCTTTTATTTTCTGCTGTTTTCTCAAATGTTAGCCGTTATAGTACAAGAATGGAAATTCTGTTGTATTTGGTTTTGTCAATGATTAACTCATTTTTTTTCAATTTTCTCAACCTACGCTTTTAGGCTGGCCTAACTCTACATATTATTTAACAGCATAAAAGTCATTTTACTAGATATCTTTAATATTTCACCACGAACATCATAAATTAGATTTTTAGACATCCTCATATTTTGGAAACATAGTCACGTCCAACACACTTGACCTACTTGCGAAATGGCACCCAGTTTTGCTGATCGATAAGCGGGCTTGAAAATCAAAGTTGCTTAAACAAGGTTTTAAGAGGCTGTGTTTCAAGGAATTACTTGTAAGGTAGTTACTTATTTTCATTGTGCAAGGCATTTGCTTTTTTTTCATTGAAAATAGCCAATTAAATTGTCGGATCATTGAATCTATTTTCAATATGAGTTTAGTTTATTTACATACATGTACGCTTGTTCAGTCGTTCATGTCACGTGAACCTGCTGCTTCGAATTTCGCTATCTCGAATCTTCATTGGGTAACCTTGAAAATTCGCTACTTCGAATTTCGCTATCTCAAATTTTTGAGAAAGATTGTGAATTTCTCGCTTTGAACCCTACGAAAAACGTTTCGAAAATTTGACGACTTTTCATGGAAAATTCGTAAGAACAAAGGACGTCTTTCGACAAATTTCGGTGCACTACTTTTGCACAATACTGTACATGCCCAAGACTTCCGTCTGTTGTAGGTCGAGGAATACTTGAATGAAGTACTGAGAGGTCTGCTAGCCAAAGCCACATCTGGGAGAGATTCCGCAGGTGAGAATAAAACATCATCACCTTGAGGAACAGCTACCCGAAGGTCCGTCCACATTGAAGAGTTGAAAACATCTGCAAAACAAGCAAAGAAAAAGAACACACAAAATACGAAGAATGACCCCAATATAAATATCCTACTAATCACCCACATACCAGTGCACATGCCTAAACAAACAATACAGTGTAGATACCGATGAGAGCATATTTTCCTGCTAATTCCACAGTCAAATGCAGGAAAATACTACTCTCCTCTAAATGAAAGTTTGACCCACCACAACACATACAACCCTTGGGTGTGGCTCGCTTCAAGCCAAGCACTGCTCAATCTGAGAGGACAAGAACAGGGAAAACAGAGGCCAAATTGCAAAAGAAGAAAGCCACAAGCAAAGCCACCCACTGGCAGAAAAATAAGTAACAAAATCTGCGTAAGCAATCCACTGGCAACACGTAAACCACCCACTGGCTGAAAAATATATAAAAGAAACTAATACCTTCAGCAAAAGCCCCCACTGGCAAATAAAATAAAACTAAAGAAACTGCATAAGCCACCCACTGACAGAAATATAAAACTAAACGCATAAGCCACCCACTGGCAATAAAAGATTACACTGGCTACCTGAAAGCCCCCCACTGACCTCAGGCCGTTTAACAGGAATTTTTTCTTTCTTTATTCGATAGATGATAGGGTGAAGCCCCCCATAAACTAAACTACAGCCACCGAGTGGCTTCATTAATCGATGGCCACCCACTGGCCTTACAATCAACAGCCACCCACTGGCCTCATTCATCAACAGCCACCCACTGGCCTTATAATTAACAGCCACCCACTGGCCTTAACATCAACAGCCACCCACTGGCCTTATAAACAACAGCCACCCACTGGCCTTATAAACAACAGCCACCCACTGGCCTTATAATTAACGGCCACCCACTGGCCTCATTAATCAGCCACCCACTAGCTAAAACTGGGATACCACTGGATATTAAAGCGAAAGTCACCCACTGACCTAAATACACGGACTGAAGCAAAAAAACACTAAAAAGAAAACTGGACGCCATCCACTGGCACTAAAACAGACAACTGCTAAAAACAACAGGAAAAAAACATGAAAAGGAACGTTAATAACTTACCAAACTAATGCAGACGAACATCGAGAACACCAATCTTGAACATTAGTGCAGAAACTGGCATTAGAAAAAACGCGTGGATCTGACATTAATATGAAGAGCCAAAACGCTAAAATTAAGATCTTCTCTTTCAAGAAACACCAGTGCTATGTCAAAGTCGTCTTCAAAGGAGGGAGGTCCACCCAATCCTCGACAAAATGAGCCAGATGAAGGCCGTCCGAAGTGAGAAGAGGCCAGAAAGGAGCGGAACGATCGAAGAACGTTGAGGGCAGCAAGACCTTAATGTGTTTCAAAGCCCTCGGAGCAAGGTGAGGAGCCGGACAAACCCAGTTGTTATCGAAACTCCACGACCTGGTAAAGGTATCCATAGCCTCACAGCGTCGATTCCAAAAGCTGGAATCAAATCTAGGTAACAAATGGTTATATTCGTGGGCAAAACAATCAATAGAATAAGGCCTGCATCTCGTCTAAAAGGCGAAAAATACGAGGATTACAAACCAATCATCAAAATCAACATTACGGCTTAAATAATCTGCCTGCTCATTGCTGGATCTGGGCACCCATTCAGGTTTGATATAAATTCCATGAAGAACGCAAATCTTAAAAATGCGCTTAGCCTCCTCTTGCAAAATAGACTTCCGACTGTCAATGTCAACAATACGCGCAACATTCTGGCTGTTCGTGTAGTACTTAACAGATAACCCGGCGAGCTTAAGCGCAAAGGATTGCAAGACTTTTCTAACGGCCAACATCTCATGCATCGTAGAATTTTCCATTGCTAAATCGGTAGACCAAACACCCGAGCGGCCAGCTGAGAGGCCCAAACTCAACAATATATCTGCCATATCCGGTATTACTCGCATCCAAATAAGCAATTCTGACTACACTGGATTTAAAACAAATGCGACCCGGCCAATGAGAGGACCTAGACTGGACTGCCAAAAAACTAATTCCTCCAGGGCCGAGTGTTGCAGTGTAAAAGTTGAAACCAGGACCTTTTGGCTGAAATCTGAACGTACATTGAACGGGTCATCAAGTGCACATCAACCTAGAGTTCAGCTGACCAGCGTTGCTAGCTAGATCGGCCTAAGCGTTTAAGATACGAAGTGCAAGAACGTGCAAAATGCTTCCCTGAAGCTGCTTAATCTCCTAATGAGGAACAGAAATGTTATTAAGACTGAAATCGAGATGTAAGCCGAGCCAGTCACCACCGGACTTGCGAGGGCTCCCACACAAATTTTTGAAGATTCACAAAGAAACCGGCGGAGTCTAAATCAGAGTGACAAAAACAACTGAGTTCCTGGCAACTAGTGAAATCCGGGCTTCCCCCAGTACCGTAACACAACGCCCAAGCCCACGCCAATGATTAACGAAAGCATGCACAAACTTAGTGAAAATGTACGGAGCGGAAGACAAGCCAAAAGGCAAAAACATTAAAAACGAAGTATTTGATGACTGAATTAAAGCACCAAGAAAAACCCAAATACTGGCGATGATCAGGACAAATTTCGTCGTGTGATAACCAGATTTGAGATCCCACTGAAACAAATCAAACACAGTGCGAATATCTTCGGACCGAACAGGCTGCTTCCAAACAAAAAGAAAAATCCAAACTAAGTCGGCATTTCCCACTGGACTGCCAAACCACCTGCAATGGGTTGATAAAAATGGGCGGAAAAATGAACTTCAGAAACACAACCACGCTCAATTAGCTCTGGAATGGCCTCTGGAACAAATCTTTAAACTTCAAGGCCGATGATCAATTAGTAATGACAAAACTCTTGGGCAAATCAAAGAAAGGAATTTTGTACCCTTCAACAATGGTGTTAATGATAAAGTCAGAAGCGCGAATGGAATTGATCCAAAAATCAACATGTTCCTTGAGGGAACCAAACTTGAACAAAGAAGGCTCTGAAGCTTTTTCACAATCAAAAGCATCACTTGGTTGACTTATCTGATCTTGCTGAAGGAATGAGATTAGGGCAGTTGTTTCTCCAATGTCCTTCCCATCCACAAGCGAAGCAAGTTCCTCTTCTGAACTGGGTTCTGAGAAAAAAGGTGGCTCAACGAAACTGAAAGGGCTGACAAAATGACTTGGAAGCGTCTTCTTCAAGCTCTTTCTTCACCTTATCCAACCTCTTCTTATCGACAACAGTGATTGCAGAATCAAATTTGGTTCCCACAGATTCCTTAATTTAAATTGCTTCTCGTTTCCAACTTTCTTCCCCACTTAATGGAATTGTCCTCTTTAACCTTTTTAACAACAGATGGTACGCAGTTTTCTTGATCTTCAGAAATGAACCTCTTAAGGTCTTGTAACTTCGAATCGACCCGTTCTAAACTAGATTCTTGAGACTTTGCAAGAATTTCGATGAGCTCCCCCTTGTTCATGACTAAAAACGAACGCTGAATAAGCGAGACTGAGATGAAAGACCTACTCTTACACCCCAATGTAAATACCCTACTAATTACCCACGTACCAGCGCACATGCCTAAACAAATAATAGAAACCGATGAGAGCATATTTTCCTGCTAATTCCACAGTCAAACACAGGAAAATACTATGTTACTCGTCATGGTATAGAAAAGAGAAACCTTTTTATCGAGACCCCGGCGATTTTCAAAGAAAATATGGTTTGGAAGTGTAAACTTTATAACTTAAAATGGTATTCTTGCTGTGATCCCTGATGAACTGAAAAAATCAATTCTTAATTCAGAACTTGTTGATAACAGTGAGGGACATACCCTCACATCCGTGAACGTCACGGCCAAAACTGCTCGTAAAATGTTTGTGCTGAAAATGCTTAAACCTCCGAATGTAGAAAGCTAACTAGTCGAACAAAACATCTCGACTAAAGCTGTCTATGAATTACCCTTCAAGGTCACAATGGAGAACAAACTAAGATGTTTTCAATATAAGGTGGTACATAACATTCTACCTACTAACAGCAATCTTTACAATATGAAATTGAGAACATCTCTGAGCTGTGATCATTGTAGCCACCCTCATGAGAATTTATTTCACCTTCTATATGAATGCCCCAGTCCTCAAATTTTTTGGCAAAGGGTAATAAGCTGGTGGAGCGAAAAGAGATCAAAAATGCCACGCTAAGCGCTTTAGATATTTTATACGGCTATAAGCCTGAATCAAATATCAATCATTATGTCATTATTGCAAAATACCACATCTTTCTCTCATGATTAAATAAAACCTCTCCCAGTTTTGAAATTTCCTGCGTTTTACTTAATGAAAAGATTCTTTGTGAATGTACAATTGCTCTTAAAAATAACACACTGAGGAAATTCAGAGGAAAATGGGGAACACTATGTGCATGAGCTGCGCCAAATATCTGTCTCAGGGGAAATGCCACTCCTACTCTTATGTCTCTATTTGTAAAATAATCGTAAAAACGTAACTTCGCTTTTACTGTAGTTTTCTTATTGAAATGTATATCAAAATCTACTACTATCAGAATTATAAAGTGAGTTTGAAAGAAAAAAATAGGTCCGCAATGCGTACTTGGGGTCTCATGCTTAATTTTATTCCTTTCGGTTGGAATGCTGTTCTCAAATATCAGCATCTGGGAGTTGACTTGCTACAAGTGAAAAGATAGAGAGTTGTAGTGTTTCACGAGCCAACCGCGAGCCCAAGTCAACCTCGAGTCACGAGCCAACCTCGAGTCAACCACGAGTCAAGTCATTTTTTTTTTATTTTGTCCCGAAAGAAACTAGGTCGTAGGAAATAAAGTATCTGAATATCAAGAGAAAATATAGCTGAATATAAATTGTTAACAACAGGATATTTTGATAACAGCTAGGCTCGGCTCGACCCGACTCGCGCGATCTCGTAGTCTTAGGCGAAACCACGTTATTTTTTGTGCCCATTGCCGACTATCAAGGCACGATTGTCTTATCCAAATAGTGAGTGACATGAATCTAGCTGACTATCTATTGACTCAGAGAAAACCTGAACTATATTATAAAACATTCGTGTCACGCGAGCGACACTGGAGCGAGTTGCCTCTTTCCTGAATTGGGCCATTCCATTTTTTATCCGCACCCCTATTGAAGGTCTTTATGATTCACCCCCTCAGAAAAGTAAACTTTTGACACCCTAAGAAACGAAGATCAAAGTGACGACACACGTCCCCCTTCAGAATTTATTAAAAGATAAAAGGTGCCGACACAGTTACCCCCACAGAAATGGCCTTTAAAGAGCCCTCCCCTCCCCCTCAGAAATCCCGGTCCTTCAATAGGGGGGGTGCGGATAAAAAATGGAATGGCCCATTTTGTGACCATCGACCTTGAAATTACGTGAACTGTTGAAGGATCGTGTTTACGTAACTTTATTAGAGTTGCAAAACTACATTTAATTTATTTCATAAAGAAATCAACGATAATGTAATAGTGACAATGGAGGTGGCTTAGCCTAGTGGTCAGGGCGCTGGATTTGTAATCCGGAGGTCCCAAGTTCAAATCCTCCTCCCTGCTACTAGATCAGTAGACTGATGGATCTGTACAACTCCTCCACACTTTGTTAGTAGCCAACTGGTCATATAGCCTCCTGCCAGTTGGGATTCTTAGCAAGTTTCAGTTTAATTTACAGTAGAGAGGATGCGCAGTGCAATTGTGAGGAATAACCTTAAATAAAGTTATCGTAATTTCAAGGTCAACGGGCACAAAATTCAGGAAAGAGGCAACTCGCTCGCGTGACACGAATGTTTTATAATATCGTTCAAGTTTTCTCTAAAGCACTAGATGTGCATGTCACTCACTATTTGGATAAGACAATGATACCTTGATAGTCGGCAATGGGCACAACAAAAAACGTGTGCTCTGGAATCGACCGATCGAGTTGAGCCTGTTATCAAAATATCCTGTTGTTAACAATCTCTATCCAGCTATATTTTCTCTTGATATTAAGATATTTTGTTTCCTATGATCTATTTTCTTTTTCGGGACAAAATAAAAAAAAATTAACTTGACTCGTGGTTGACTTGAGGTTGGCTCATGACTCGAGGTTGACTTGGGCTCGCGGTTGACTCGTGTAACGCTACAACTCAAAGATAGACAAGTCATTACAATTTTTAAAGACACAGTGGAAAATATTTGGCAAAGTTGAGGTGTTGGAAATATGATTGAATGTGGTCTTTGGTGTTTAACACACTTTACACATAAGTACACCTATCTTCTCAACTGAAACTGAAACTAAGAAAAAAATGACATCTATTCCAATTAATATCAGATATGCAAACACCATCACAGTTATGATTTACATTGTTTAAACTTGATGAATTATTGATGAGTTTGAGAAAATTGTTTGAAAATGTTTCCACAAGTGACACATACATTGGGCATTGTTCGATATCAATAGTAAAAATAATGAACAATGTATTAAATCGCATTACATTGCATTGAATGTTCATTCTGGCAAGGCTGGATTATTAGTGTAACGTTATTGTAACAGTAAATCCAAATACCCTTTTTGTACAGAATTAATATCTTGTGCCACTTTATAGGCTCAATCCAACAAGCATATTCTGAGAAGAGTGTCTTCTATTTGATTGTAAATTTTAACAATAAATAGGTGAACATAATTGCAAAACACCACACACTGCTTACCAGTGTGCTTCGGTCAATTCCTTGAGTTGTGGCCAGCAGACACAGTGGTTGTTGGATTAGTGTTATTAAATACTGCAGGGCCTGGATTGTTCTCCACATCATTCGCTTCCCATTACAAGCAACAGGATACAGATGAAATGTATGTCGTCATTTCTTTACATGTCAAGAATTTGTTTCAAAGTTGTCGAGCAAAACACATTTAGCTAAGACATGGTAAGAATCCATCCCCATTGAACATGTGATAAAGAATCATTCGTTTCCTCGACCGGTATTGTTTAACTTATTTACCCATACTCGCAGTTAATATTGTCATGTCGTTAACAAACAGCTCTAGTACAGTTAAGGGGGGAAGTTTCTAAAGAAACTATGGTGCTGCATCAGTGAGAGTATTACAGGATAATTTGGTTTTATCAACTGAGTTGATATTGCGAATTCGCCACCATAAAGAGATTCAAAAGCTGATGTTTCGAGCGCTAGCCCTTCGTTGGAGTGAATCGAGGAATTGTGGGTTGCGTGTGGTTTTTATAGAGAAATATGGAGCTACACTATTGGTTGGTGCCTGGCAACGTGAAAAACAACAGAATAAATTAGTTGAATGAAAAGCGTTTGTTGATACCATGAGGATTAAGAGTGCCGATTTGAAAAATACATTTTTGTTCTAGAGTTTTGCAGCTTTCTGTGCTTCCTTGATGTAGGGACAGGCCGCAAACCGCCATATGTTGCCTCGAATGTTTCGGCAGATTGAAGTGTCTAGCGACCGGTTTAGATGCGTTTTTATCGTCCTTCTCAACGTCGCGAAGATGTTCTCGGAATCTGTTGCCTAGTCGTCTATCTGTTTCGCCGATATATAACTTTTTGCAGAGAGTGCAAGTTATACAGTAGATGACATTGGCTGAGGTACAGGTAAAATGATCAGTGATCTTAATAGATCGCTTGGGCCCCAACAATTTCTCAACATTGCAAATGAAAGGACATGTTTTGTATAGTGCACGTGCGCAATTTAAATTACCGGGTTGCTCACTCGTTTGGAAAGCACTTCTGACTAAAAAGTTACCTATGTTTTTGTCGCATTTGAATGAAATTAATGGCGGTTGCGAAAAGATTCTACCAGTACTGGGATCATTTTGAAGTAATTTAAAGTTTTTTAGAATGATGGATTTTGCAGCGTGGTAACTTTTTAATCAGAAGTGCTTTGATTCCCTGAGATCATCCTTTAACGATTCAATGTCAATAGCCTTAATCTTACGGTAGTAGATCTCAACAGTTGTAGGCGGCATACGGAGGGTTAATTCAGATAGAACAGTACAATGATCTGACAAGAAACTGTCAGAGATGGGCATGGTCTGAATGAGGCCATCCAAGTACCATAGGATAAATAAACTATCTGTTGTTTGGGAATTTGGGCGAAATCCAAACTGTTCTGGATTGAGGATGTTGTGTTGTTCGATAAACTTGATCAGCCTGGATTGTAAAATTGATGTAAATAGTTTTCCTTAACAGCCCATCAATGTGATTCCTCTATAATTTGCTGGAGACCGCTTATCACCCGTCCTCTTATACCGTATATCGGTTTTATAACACCTATGTTCCAATGAGTTGGGAATGTTCCACTGTCTAGTATATCATTGAATAGTTTTTCTAATGAAGGCATTAGATAATAGCGTCCGTGTTTAATCATTTTATTAAGGATACAATCCATACCCAAAGCTTTCTTCAACTTGAGTTTTGATATTTGTTCATGGATTTCGTTGGTTGTAAGTGATTGTCCTAATATGTCGTTATTTGGTGAATTTTCGTTTTCCAGGTCAAGATCTTCATTTGAAAAGTCGAAAATGGTGTGCGGTTCCTGGCTATCATATAATAATTGAGGGCCTTCGGGCAAAAAGGGCGTATATCGGTTTTTGGCCAATTTTCATTTTTTTTCAGGATCGAGCTAATTTTTCACAGACTGACTTGTTTTGACATGAAACGCATCGTTCTGTAATTGCTTTGGTTTTTTTTGCTTCATTCTCTAGAAATAACGTATGCAAAAAACTCAGTTTTGCGTGAAGCGGCATCTTTATAAGCAAATCTTTCGAAGGCAGATTTTGACGCGACCCAAACTTAAACAATTACTGTTGGGCAGCTTCGACCGCAAGTTTATTTTTAAATTGATGTTTTGGTTTGTGAAATAGCTATAGAAACGGAAAAAAAGAAAAAGAAAAGTGCTGGACCTTGTATCAAACCGGTGTCACAACAAAACAAATCCGGATCCGCTCTGTACTGCGGCTTAATCGCTTGCGCTAATGAAGCAGCACTAAGCAGCAGTAACTGATTTGCGTAATTATACGAATAATAAAACTGAGTGAAACAAAAGGTTTCTTTTGTTTCTCGTTGAACAAAAGGTCTCCAAAGGAAAACTGAGTTTTTTGCATACGTTATTTCTGGAGAACAAAGCGCAAATTCACCAAGACAATTGCGGAACGATGCGTTTCATGTCAAAACAAGTCTGTCTGTGAAAAATTAGCTTGATCCTTAAAAAAATGAAAATCGGCCAAAAACCGATGTAAGCCCTAATTTCATTTACTATTTGGTTGTTATATCTTTTATGCATCATTTTGACACGCTTTTTGTATTTCTTTTTAAGAACAAAATAATCTTGTAGTGATTGGTGGGGTGGGTGAGTGAGTGAGTGAGTGAGTGATGTATTTCACACCAATCAGATTGAATCTACTAGAAACAGCCAATCAAATTTCTTATTGTACAGGTAAATGGTATGTGTGAAGATTTGATCCCGATGTACTTCAGAACGGCCATATTTATTCTTCCATAAAAGAAGGGGAAGTATTCATATATTGGGCTTACTTTGACGTCTTCTGTGGGTAACGCAGAGGATTTTGGGGTGGGGGGGGGTTTGATAATCAGTCAGAGAAACATAGTGTTTGGCATGTAACTACAAGCCTGCGATGGAGGGTGTAGCTTTTCCCATTAGATAAGGCTTTGAATTAAATGAGTCTTAGCTGCTCTACTACTGCTTGTTTTGGGTAAACAAAGAAAAAATGACGGAAAGAAGGAAAGTCAGCAGGGAAAGTAAAACAAAACTGTCCCCCCCACCCCGTAGCTCAAGGTCTGGATCTGCCACTGGCTGGTTGTGAACGAGATGAATCTTGAGTTTAAAGCAGCTCATGAGTTAGTAGTATGGAAATGGCACCAGATATTTTTACTTTTAGTTACAAAGGGTAACTTGATACTTTTGTTTTTCACAAAGAGTAAATTCAATTACAGGTCACGAATTGTCACTTCTAGTCCATAGGACATGTTTTAGAGGAGACGAGACCATTTAGATTTAGACAGTTCTAAAGTTTACAATAGAGTGATTTCACAAACCCTGATTCTTATTTGCTAAGTAGAATCCTCAAATGCTAATGGGTGTGTTCAAAAAGATAAAACTCCCTCACGTGCGCCTACAACTTACAAATAAACACGATGTTTTAAGAGTGCATCCACAATAGGACCAGGCAGGGGTGGCACAAGCTATCTCGCCAATTTCGATGAAACTTTGCCAGTTTGAAGGGATCCACTTAAAACTACTTCAGTCAAAGTTTAAGGAAATTTGGTCAAAACTGGGGGGAGTTGACCACCACCCCCCGATTTTTTTACAAAAATGACCAAAAATCACTTTAAAAATGGTCAAAAGTATAATGCTCTACTACTATAAAAATTCAACCAAATATTTTCAAATTTTCAGCAAATGTTGTCCTACCCAACGACAATCTACTGTTTACATTTCTTTCTTCTAGACTTGTTCTTATTCACACAAGTCGTCTCAGCCAAGACCCCCTTCTCACCCAATAGTGAAAACTGTTAAAATACCCAAAGTTTAGGCCTAAATATCTCCAATGGCATAACATAATCTGCAAAAAAATCTTTGGGCACTCACTGAACTATTCCACAGGAGGGCTGCAAAAATGTCGTCCACCAAAGTGTACATACCTTTATTTTTTTGCTGTAACACCCAAACTGGGTAATTTTGGCACGGCAACGGAGGAAAAAATGCCACAAAATGGTTACATATCACACACTTTAATGGACTAGAACCATATCTATCAAATAGCTTGAAAAATTTGCTCACCACAGGGTACCCATATCAATGTTTTTCATTATAATGCGCAAATTCGATAATTGTGACACAACAACAGACAGAAAATGCCACAAAATAGTTACGCACCATACACTTAAGGACGGTGCCTACTAAATACAAAGGTTTTTGCGCCAAGTTAGGACCATGCGGAAAAAGTAGATATTTGCAAGAGCTATTGGAATCCACAAAGAAAAATAGGGGTAGCCACGCATTTTTTTAAGATAATTAGCCTTGAATCTCAACAAAAATGCTGTCATAAGCATTTTTCTGAAAAAAGCGGGAAACGATATTTCTTCACAGATTTCCTTAGAATTCGCCTTTACATACTAAAAGGCAAACACATTTAAAAAGATCTTTAAACTTCATGGCAAATGGTATCATTAAAATAATTTTGGTACGTTTTTAGTGACAAAATCGTTGCAAAATCGCTTTTAACGCCTCTGACAGCCTTCCTCTGGTTCAGCTAAAATAGTCTAAATACCTTTTGCTCACGACCAGAAACTAATCACATGTTGAATAGGCTTGCCGCTTCCATTTCGTAACAAAAAATGTGGGGGTAACCACGCATTTTTTAAAGTTATTGATCTTTTTTAAAAACTTTTACGGTGCCTGTTACATTTTCCCTGTCACCTCCCCAGTAAGTAAAACATTTGCATGTCTGCGTGGCACTACGCCATCTGCAGGCACATGTTTGCAGTTGGATTTCAGTGTAATTTTCAAAAGATAACAGCTAGATTTTCAGCTGGAAGACGTTAACAGTTAGTGGCTAGCGATATGCTACTATTCTGGTCTCCCTGGTTTAAGTACAGGTTCATTAAAATTGATTTGGTCACCGTAGGAAAATTTTGCTTTAATTTTAGTCATGTGCTTGGTGGCATAGTTGATTGCGTCAATGTCAACCCCAGCGCGGGCGCTTAAACCATGGCTTGCGTGATGCGCAGAACGTGTGTGCACTAACAAAAGTAGGCACCGTCCTTAAATGAAATAGAAAATTGCAATGTAATTGCTTCAAAAAAATTCGCCTACCACAGCGTACCCACGCTACCTTTTTCATTATAATGCGCTAATTTGGTAATAAAGACATAGCAACAGACAGAAAATGCCGAACAATGGTTACACATCATAAACTTTAATGAAATAGAACCATTTCAAAGGATTTTTTTTCCTTAGCAATCAAAATAACAATAGGCAGCTTAATGATGGCTTTTAAGTTTATATAAGTGAACTACGTGACAGGACTTACTCTTCTCGAAGTCACTGCAGTCACAGAACACTATCAAAATGCTTAAAATGTCTGTATTTAAAGATTAGAATGATTGCTTAATGAAATTTGTTTTGGTTCGTCTAATAAAAATAATACATTTGCTCAAAACTTGCACGCCACATTGCATCTTGATGTAGAATACTGAAAACAAAATCAACTGTAGTGTGTTTTTTGACCTATGCCCTAAAGAACTGTCCTTTGTAAAAACTATCAACGAGAAAAGTCAAAATAAGTGTGATAAAACGGATAACACTCTGATCGAAAGTAAGTTACAGTTCTACATAGCTCCCTCCTGATTTGAAGCCGTGTTCTAATGATGGGAGCTTCAGTCACATATGGATCTTCCTCCTCATCTTCAATGCAGACCATATGGTAATGTCAGAAACAAATGTAATTTATGTCTTTTTGAGAAGTTTGTAATCATCTGTAAGAAGAATTTGTGCAGTATAAACAAACGAAACGAACTGGCAAGTTCGTGCCCCCACAGAAACAGATACTTACTAAAAAACTTTGTTATAAAGTAATGCAATCTTTTGTAACACGCACCTTGTATGATAGGTTTTTAATTTCATATAACATTTGTTTTTACATCTCATAGCAACTGTTTTAAAGTTTTTGTATCTCCTAGCAACCTTAAGTTCGCTTTTAATTGCCAGTTCTTGTAATTTAACGGTCATTCCTTATTGCCTGACGAGTGTGGTCGTTCTTCGACCATACGAAACAGCATTGTAGCAATAAAACGATGAACTGAAATTTACTAACATTGATCATTATTATATATATAATATATAAAATATATATTATATATATTATATATATTATATATATATAATATATATTATATTACATATATATTATATATATATTTGAAGACAGTCTGATCAACCTTGGATTTGACTTGGCATATTTATTACTATATAGTTTCGTACCGCACAACTTCTGCAGCACTCGTGAGATAAAATAGCCAACTGCAAAATTACTACATAACGCTGATATATATAGAAAGAGACGGGGTATGAGTGGAGGGGTATAAAATTACAACCGTTTTTTGGTTTGAAATAATACAATAGGAGCTTACAAAAACTGCGTGATCATGCGCGAAAAAATAAACAGCTGTTATCGCGTGACTACTTTGACATTTTTAAGACGGAATTTGCTCGCGTGTCGACAGGAAGTAATTAATTCATTTCGCTTGTTCAGAGTACCTAAATCGGGCCTGCAGATAATAAAATACTTTTCCCAAAGGTATAAGTTGCAGCGGTTGGAAGCGGGGTTATACGGCTTAGCTTGTTTCAAGATCTTCCATGATATCTTGAAATCAGTTTTTGTATCTTTCAACTGCCAGATGTGTTTACTGAGTTCAGTTCTGTGCTTTTTGCTTGGGTTGGAGAAAGAAGCTTTGTGGTTAGCAAATCTAGTCTTGAAAGAGTTTTCAGTCAAGCCTACATAGGTTTGGTCGGGTCTGTCGTCGTTGGTTGATACTGTTGCTTGGTATACTAAAGACTGTTTAAGGCAGTCGCCATTCATGGGACAATCAGCCGACTTTCTACAGTTGCAATTTCTTGTCGCCACGTTCTTCTTGTTTAACACTGATTTGTTATGTCCGTTGATGTTGTGTTTAACGTTGGACATGCAGCTGTAGCTAATTTTTACGGTGTTGCGGTTGAAGATCTTGTGCAGCACGTGGCCTTTTGGAAATTCTTCATCTAAAATTTTTAGAAAAGATTTTCCTAGGGTGGTGGCAACATTCTTGTTATAGGGCGGGTTGTACCAAATAATATTTCTGTGTCGGTTTTTTCTGTCAGGGTTAGAAGGTTGCGAAGCGGAAGGCGTTGAAAATTTGATGCAGTGCTTGTATCCGCTGGCATCAAGGGCCTTTTGGTAGAGTGTTGCAGCTTTGTTGAAGGATGCTTCATCATATGAGATCTCAGAGAGGCGTTTGTTGATGGATAGTGGGATGTTTTTAATGATCTGCGGTGGATGGTTGGATTTGTTGTTGATGTAAAGTGGGATGTCGTTGGGCTTAGTGTAGGGCAGGTACGTGCCGTTAGACAAGTTGAGGGTGACGTCAAGGAAATTCATGATTTTCTTGTTGGCTTCAATTGTGATCTTAAGGCCATACTTGTTAAAGATCTTGCAGAGGTCTTTCTTGATAATCTCAACCTGACGAGGTGATGCATTGGATATACCAAGGCCGTCATCTCTGTATAGGCTGAAGTTGTTGCCATATTTCTCATTGATGTTGTGCAGGAGAAAGGCGCCGACAAGCTTGCACGTTTCAGCACCATCGTAGCTTCCCATTGTTACATCAAAGAGGTTTGACAGTGCTTTTTTGCCCCATGACTCGCCAGAGTCATACAGCAGGGATTTCTTTGCATGAAGGATGATGTGCCGTTCATCGTCAGTAATACTGTGGTAGTGAGATGCAAAGTCAAGAGCGGCGTTCAGTAGGTTGATGGAAATGGATGGATAGAATTCAACAACATCGGCACATCAACTAAGATTATATATATATATATATATATATATAGAGAGAGGGTACTGTCTGCAGTTAGTCACCCCAAACGATCCCACACTTGTGGTAATGTCTAAGCCATTCCAGAGCGCTCAAACTAGAAAAAAACTACTAAGCATGCGCAATGCTAATAGCAATGGCTCATCCTAGTAGAGTGCTCAATTTGGACATGAAAGCAAAGCTTTGTATGCCAAAGAGCTATATCTATATTTATTTATGCTTTTCTCTTGGTATGGGGTAGGTCGTTCCTCCCTTGGGCAGTTTGTTTTCAATAAATGGAAGGGCCTGTCTTCTGTCCCTTTCCTCTACCCCATACCTGTTGTTGTTGTATCTCCCACTGGAGTTAACGCCGAGGCCAGAAACAAAGAAGGCAAAGAATACAGAAAGTTGACATTCTTGTGTCTGAGAGGCGGAATTGAACGATATCTTAACTTCCCTCCTTACAACCGAGGTTTAACCCATTGACTCCCGTGCCGCCCGTAACCGCCCATGTGAAAACCCACCCCCAATTTCCCGTGCCGCCCATAACCGCCCGAAAAAAGGTCATGGGGACAATTGCCTTTCCTACCCTCCCTGAAGACTGTTTGGTTCTCTTATTGTTCTGTTGTTCTTGAGGACAAATAAACCAATCAGAATCAACTTACTGAGCATATTTTTAAAGAACTTTAGAGGTCCTAGAAAGATGGTTTTTCGTCTTAAAATCATGTGCTCGATAAGTGCGGGCCAAGTCTACGAACTTCCAGGGTCTTGTTTTCATTCCTAAAATGGAGAAATTATTAAGGTAAGTTGGAATAGAGGAAGCAGACAACGAGTGTGCCAAGAAAGCTGCGTAGCGGCTAAGTGTGATGGTAGAAGCTGCAGCAACTTCACTATAAAAGGTCATTATAATGGATGACACGGGCTATCGGGTAAATCTTGGCCAGCTGTGAGACTTTGGTGCTATATGATATGTATTTCATAATGTCTGACATAGTTGACAAGGCACCCTCTTTGACTAGTGTGTGCATGATCCTGAAGTTTGCTGCTGACCATTGTGGAAAAGTGATGTTGTTGAGCTGGGGCTTCTTCTCATGGCTAGTCTTTAATATGATTTGAGTGCCACCAGAAGAGCCAAGCACGGTCTCCCGGTCCTCTTCCAGAACCACTGGGAGGGAACTGACAAAATCTGGGATTTGCAAAGGACTCTTACCTCTGGGGGTGGTGCTGGGTTCCAGTAGTTTTTGCGCTGGATCCGCCAATTCGTCAGACAGACTAAGAAGGATTGGGTCCCCCAGTGACTCTTCTAAGGCTTTAAGCTCCTCCTGAACCGCTGTGTCAGATTGCAACGTAGTTAGAGTGGGCATAGTCGCTCTTTGGGTCATACATTGGCCGTGATTCTGTGTGTTGCCGTACGCTGGGTTTGGGGCGGCCATCTTGGATTGACTTTTGTGTGCCATCGTGGACTTAACCCAAGCAAGCTCAATTTGGGCTCGTGTCAGTTCAAGTTCCAACTTAAAGTTCTCATTCTGAAGTTTGCTAATGCTGGCGGAAGACTGCTTTTCTTCTCCGGGTGTAAAGTTCGGGGTTTGAAGTTAGTTGGCACTTGCAGACTGTTCACCTGCTTTGGGTGTCAAGCTTTCAAGCAGAGACTCTACTTGGTTCAATTCATCTCTGATCATACGTGTCTGAAGGCTCTCTGTCGGATCTAACTCTACCTGGAAATCCTGCAAATGCTGGGGAGGTTTCTTCTCCCTTGTACTCCTTCTAAGCTCCATTGTTCAGAGAGGAGAAAGCCAGCTAAATAAAGCACATGTAAGAGTTCTAGCAGCATTCTGACAGTTCTAAAGCACAGACTCCAATAAACTAGTATCCAGGCTTACCTCCTCCCCAGAGTTAAATGTAAATAGAATGAATATCATTACTACTAAAATGCTCGTAAGTTTTTGTCAAGTTCCTGGTTACTTTGTTCGTGTAGTGGTTTTTGAACATTTTTGTGCTGGGCCCATTCTGAGAACAAATAAAGTTTGAATTTCCAGTAAATTTCATAGAATTTAATCGAAATTTCGGTATTCAAACCAAGCATTTTCTTGTAATGAACATTTTTTTGCGAACTTACCTTTGTAAACTGAAACTGTGAACGAAGTGCTGTACTTTGTGTTTTGCGACTGTGCAGAGCCTAATAAAATGTCCAGCTCGCTTGCTTCCAAGCTTGCAAATCGTTTTTTCTTTACCGGTTCGTACTCAACTGTGAAGTTGGTATTCAACATTTTTTCATGTATTCTTCGAGTAGCACACACAGGACCGCCGTGACTCTTGCCCGTGACTTCGGCTACTTTTTTGTGTTTCTATCGAGTTATACAAACACGATTATTAAGCAATCAGCACGCGTATTTTCCTTGGGCTATTTTCTAAATATATTTAAATTATAGATAGGACCCTGCGCACGCTCTGATTGGTCAAAAACCTATGTTTTATCAAGTATAACACAGAAAAAGCGTGTTTTATTGTTTTGCACACGTAAAATCTATATTTTAAAGCAAACGAAGAAGCCTAAGCCGTGTATTGCACTGCGATAAAACACTCCGGTCATTTGAGAACACTCGAGAAATGTAAAAAACACTCGCCTGTAGCTTGTGTTTTCTACATTTCCCTCATGTTCTCAAATGACTATCGTGTTTTATCACAGTGTAATACACTGCTTAGGCTTCTTTATTTGTTAAATTTATGTATATGTACTATATATCGCTTATTACTTTAAAATCATGAGATCAATCCCACTTTTCTGTTGTGTTTCCAATAAACTAGAATTGGGTTTTACGGTAGAAGACTGTATATGTACTTTATATTGCTTATTACTTTAAAATCACGAAATTAACCCCACTTTTCAGTTGTTTCCCATAAACTGGAATTGGGGTGTACAGAAGAAGTCTGTATATGTACTTCATGTCGCTTATTACGTTAAAATCAAGAAATTAACCCCACTTTTCTGTCGTGTCTCCAATAAACTGGAATTGGGGTGTACAGAAGAAGCTTATTAGTTTTTACATAATAGCTAAATCTATGCACGTGCTCTGATTGGTCAATCAGCTAAGGTTTATTGTGCCAGTAAACTCATGAGAAAGCCTGTAGCTTTCCAAACAGAGTTGTGATTGGCTCAGCAAGCAATAGATAAATGAATTAAAACAATGCCTCCAGGCCAAGCGCTTGAAACAATAGGAGCTACAGGATAAGACAACGAATCAAAATACAGGTCTGAATGAATGAACTTTAATTATTGTCGATAATGTGGGGAAGTGGTCACCCAGTCTCCCGAGCCAGGGGCTCATGTATAAGACACTCGACTAAACGAAATGCAATTGCATAATAGTTGAATATCATATATAACATAAAAAGTGCCAAAAAGCTATATTGCAAGTAAAATTGATATAAAAAAAGCTACAAGATACAGTCCTCTACCGTAAAACCAATTCTAGTTTATTGGAAACACAACAGAAAAGTGGGATTGATCTCATGATTTTAAAGTAATAAGCGATATATAGTACATATACATATATTCAACAAATAAAGAAGCCTAAGCAGTGTATTACACTGTGATAAAACACGATAGTCATTTGAGAACACGAGGGAAATGTAGAAAACACGAGCTGCAGGCGAGTGTTTTCTACATTTCTCGAGTGTTCTCAAATGACCGGCGTGTTTTATCGCAGTGCAATACATGGCTTAGGCTTCTTCGTTTGCTTTAAAATATAGATTTTACGCGTGCCAAAACAATAAAACACGCTTTTTCTATGTGTTATACTTGATAAAACATAGGTTTTTGACCAATCAGAGCGTGCGCAGGGTCCTATCTATAATTTAAATATATGTAGAAAATAGCCCAAGGAAAATACGCTTGCTGATTGCTTAATAATCGTGTTTGTATAACTCGATAGAAACACAAAAAAGTAGCCGAAGTCACAAGCAAGAGTCACGGCATTCCTGTGTGTGCTACTCGAAGAATACGTGAAAAAATGTCGAATACCAACCTCACAGTTGAGTATGAACCGGTAAAGAATAAACGATTTGCAAGCTTGGAAGCAAGCGAGCTGGACATTTTATTAGACTCTGAACAGTCGCAAACACAAAGTACAGCACTTCGTTCGCAGTTTCAGTTTACAACGGCAAGTTCGCAAAAAAATGTTCATTACAAGAAAATGCTTGGTTTAAATACCGAAAATTTCGATTAAATTCTATGAAATTTACTGGAAATTTCAAACTTTATTTGTTCTCAGAATGGGCCCAGCACAAAAATGTTCAAAAACCACGACACGAACAAAGTGACCAGGAACTTGACAACAACTTACGAGCATTTTAGTAGTAATAATATTCATTCTATTTACATTTAACTCTGGGGAGGAGGTAAGCCTGGATACTAGTTTATTGGAGTCTGCGCTTTAGAACTGTCAGAATGCTGCTAGAACTCTTACATGTGGCTTTATTTAGCTGGCTTTCTCCTCTTTGAACAATGGAGCTTAGAAGGAGTACGAGGGAGAAGAAACCTCCCCAGCATTTGCAGGATTTCGCAGGTAGAGTTAGATCCGACAGAGAGCCTTCAGACACATATGATCAGAGATGAATTGAACCAAGTAGAGTCTCTGCTTGAAAGCTTGACACCCAAAGCAGGTGAACAGTCTGCAAGTGCCAACTAACTTCAAACCCGGAGAAGAAAAAGCAGTCTTCTGCCAGTATTAGCAAACTTCAGAATGAGAACTTGAAGTTGGAACTTGAACTGACACGAGCCCAAATTGAGCTTGCTCAGGTTAAGTCCACGATGGCACACAAAAGTCAATCCAAGATGGCCGCCCCAAACCCAGCGTACGGCAACACACACAATCACGGCCAATGGTATGACCCAAAGAGCGACTATGCCCACTCTAACTACGTTGCAATCTGACACAGCGGTTCAGGAGGAGCTTAAAGCCTTAGAAGAGTCACTGGGGGACCCAATCCTTCTTAGTCTGTCTGACGAATTGGCGGATCCAGCGCAAAAACTACTGGAACCCAGCACCACCCCCAGAGGTAAGAGTCCTTTGCAAATCCCAGATTTTGTCAGTTCCCTCCCAGTGGTTCTGAAAGAGGACTGGGAGACCGTGCTTGGCTCTTCTGGTGGCACTCAAATCATATTAAAGACTAGCCATGAGAAGAAGCCCCAGCTCAACAACATCACTTTTCCACAATGGTCAGCAGCAAACTTCAGGATCATGCACACACTAGTCAAAGAAGGTGCCTTGTCAACTATGTCAGACATTATGAAATACATATCATATAGCACCAAAGTCTCAGAGCTGGCTAAGATTTACCCGATAGTTAGTTAAGAAGTTAAGATATCGTTCAATTCCGCCTCTCAGACACAAGAATGTTGACTTTCTGTATTCTTTGCCTTCTTTGTTTCTGGCCTCGGTGTTAACTCCAGTGGGAGATACAACAACAACAGGTATGGGGTAGAGGAAAGGGACAGAAGACAGGCCCTTCCATTTATTGAAAACAAACTGCCCAAGGGAGGAACGACCTACCCCATACCAAGAGAAAAGCATAAATAAATATAGATATAGCTCTTTGGCATACAAAGCTTTGCTTTCATGTCCAAATTGAGCACTCTACTAGGATGAGCCATTGCTATTAGCATTGCGCATGCTTAGTAGTTTTTTCTAGTTTGAGCGCTCTGGCATGGTTTAGAACATTACCACAAGTGTGGGATCGTTTGGGGTGACTAACTGCAGACAGTACTCTCTCTATATATATATAATCTTAGTTGATGTGCCAATGTTGTTGAATTCTATCCATCCATTTCCACCAACCTACTGAACACCGCTCTTGACCAAGGAGGATTGGAACCTCTTCCCAGATGGTTTGCGCGACGGGATTTATATCATTTCGCAACATTTTCGATCACGTTTCATCGGGGAGTCGAGTTTGAGAGATTTCAGGACCGGTTTTTTACGTCAATGCGGAATGGAATGGATCCAAAAATGGTAAGTTGTAATTCTTTGTCACTTCTTTATTGTGTTTGTTTTTTTTTGGAGCATAATAACATTTGAAAGCCTGATTAAATGTAGTTCGTTGTACGTAATTTGTTAATGATATTTGGCGCGTCATTTATCGCCAAAAACGCTTACTTTAAAACCTTCAAATCGTCACTTTTTCGTGGAGGCCTTTCCTTCCAAGTGCTATCACGTGAAAGAAGAATAAGTTATGAGTGAAATGTATACAAAGGTCGCCTAAGGTCGCTTTGCATTGACCCGATTTCAAGCCATTGAAAATCCCTTTGTTTGCACTCAACGAACTGTGAAATGTATGCTCTGTATGAAATTGGCGCGCTCGCTGCTTCGTTACCAACCGAGCATTTCAATCGAATGGCCGCTTTACGTTTTGTTTAGTTTAAGCATTTTGTATCTCACAATCGTTTTTATATAAACACATAATTAAATAAACATGGGTCTTCTTTTTAACTTAGTGATGGCTACTCCGACAAAAGAAAGTAAACGATGCCACGTCACGAGTGGCCAAACGCCAAGCGACAAGAAAAGAAATCGTCCTGAACGCCATGGTTCTAGTTCAAGGAAATCGTTAAATTATTCGGTCTCTGCCTCTCAAAATGACAAGGAGAATTCCAAGGTAACTACTTTCAAACACACGTTATTTTTTTATGATTATTTTGATTATTTTGACATTTTCATTAATGTTTACACTTTTGTTTGCAGTCGTCTCCACCAAGTTTCAAGGCAGTATTGCAAAGAAAAGTTTGTATTGTTTCTCCGGGTAAAATCAGAAAACGTCCCAAAAAATATCTTTGGTCCAATGCCGAAGACCAAGCAACAGTGCAGTTTATTGCCCTTCACAAAGATCAACAGGCATCAGACCAAGAGTGGCCAGCCATGAGGGCAGAGGCAGAATATTGGAGCGAAGCTGCACAGTATATTCAGTCTGCCACTGGTACAAAGTACCTTCACAAAGGTATGTACAAATATAATGGAGAATTAGAAACAAAGATGCAAATTATGTATATTTATTGACTATTTTGCCTTCAGTCTGTATGCTAAAAAGAATGTTGTTGTTGTTGCTGTTGTTTACACTGTAGCATTTGAGGCATTTGAGGTATTAATAAGAGCAAGCATACATAGATTATTGGCAATCAATGCATGATTATCATAATTTTTTGTAGCTTTTCTTTGTCTTTGAGCCAAAGCTAAAGTTTTGGTTGAAATTATTTGTGAATGCCTCGGCATAGTAGTGTGGCCTGTGGGAAAGCAGTTCAGTAGCACACGATTCTAATTTGTGTGGCATTTTTGACATTGTAAAGTTTCCACTTTTATTCAAAATTTTGTTTTATATTCACTTAAATTAAGTTTCTTTATTCTCTTAACAGCACAGTCTGTCAGGCAGAGAGTAGTGAACTGTTTGAGGAAAAATTTTGTAACCGTAGATGAGGCAGAAGATGCTTTTGGTATAACTGTGGATTCCTATCTGGCCAGCTCTCCAGCCACAGAAAGTTCCCCATCAAACCCTGAGCAGGGGCCTCTCCAACTTCCAGAAAAAATTGTGGAAATTATTGAAACCTTAACTGGAGTTCAACGTGCAATGCTTGCTACTCGCATTCTAGAAAAGCTGAGTTCCTTACATCTTGAGTCAACATTAAAGAAAGTGCTACCAAAAGTGTTACCGCTGCAAAGCCATATGAGTATCCTTGAATTGCTCTCGGCATTGTGCCTAATTGCCTCTCGTGAAGCTCTACTTAATGTTGCTGATAGTGTGTTTTGTAGTTTGGCTTCCAAGTCGGGTATTTCCGGGACCATGAGTGGCTTTGTAGACACTGCTTGTAAAGCGATGTGTGAGCTGGAGGCTCAAAACAAGCCAAATGTGGTGTACTTGCTGTGCAGAATCATTGCTGAAAAGAGAGAGGATGGGATAACACCCATTCTTCCTTTAGACCGCATGCCATTTGGGCTGATCCAGTACCAGCTGGAATTCTTCAATGCAACTCATATTTGCCAGGCAAATATTCTTTTTATTATTATCATTTGATAAGTTTTATTTCATTTAACTTTTGACAGGAAACAGTATTTAGTGAGAATTATTTGTTAATGGTTATAATGTTAGGTCTTTATAGCTTGAACTAAAAATTATGTGTTCAGTTGAATTTTGTCATGTGAACATCAATATCATTATCACTTTTTAATACAGGCACCTTGTTTTGCAGAACATGGCAGATTTTATTATCGACTGTATTAATGGCAGTGCAAATGGAGTTTTATCGCTTTCTTAATTATTGTAGATTTCTGAGCCCGAAGACTTTAAACTGTGGAGGGAAACAATGGAAGCTGAATTTGGTGGTGGAAAATTCAAGAGGTTGTTCAGGGGGCCCATGTGGAGTTCGTGTAAGCAGGAAGACATCGGCATTTCCCAGAAGGTATGTATTCAGATAACAGTTGTGTACAGGGCAAGGGTGTAACAGACTGTTGCATATTAATGATCGAAACATTTTTTCCCACTTTCAGGCCAGGGTAAATATTGCTTGCGTGAGCACAAGAACACAGAATAGGCGAGATCAGCGTTCTACATTTAATGGGAAGCCGGAAGTTCAGGTAAAACTCTCAAGTCCTATTCATGATTGACATAGTATTATTGATTGATGAAAGCTTCCAATGAATAAGTTTCTCTAACATTTGTGACATGTGTTGGCCAATTGCTTGTTATCTTTACTGAGTAGGGGTTATTTTTGGCATCCTTGTATTTAATAACTAAAAAGGATATACTAATAAGTGGATTTCTTGAGTCCCTTTGCGGGGGGGGGGGGGGGGGACTCCTGTATCAAACAGATGGGGATGATCTTCTCCTTGTATGCTTAGGGGTGTAAATTTCTAATGATTGGTCAGGCTTAGGGTTTCACCCAGTTGGTCATCATCAGAGACTGGAGTGTAACTGTACGGGGAATTAGGTGGTGAAAAATTCTGGGCATAGCAATCATATATTAAAAAAGTGAGGTTTAGTGTGTTTCATGTTATGTTGCATATAATTTTTTTGTGAGAAATTAATCAGCAGTTTGTACTACCATCTCACAGACTATAAGTTTTCACCTAGGAAAGGGAACACATAGCATTAAAAAATGTTATGTTTTCTGTTTTCTTCACACCAGGTTACTGCACTACAACAGTTGAAATCTGCCAATCCAGATGGTCGGTTTTGGATCAAGGTGGATGGAACAGACATCAGGCCAGCTCTCTTGGAATCAATGAGAAAAGAGTGGAATGGGGATGTTGACCTCGGCAATGGAAATTTGCTTATCCTCAGACGACAGTATGATGAAAGGTGCCAAACTTTTAAAGACTCAACCCATGCTTGCAATCTTGTTGCACTACAGCAGTGTGTGACAGCCATCATTGATACCATCGATGATGATATCACCTTCCTGTCTGAAGGCCTTGAGAAAGCAACAAAGCTTTTTCGGGAAAAGATGAGAAAAACAACAACTTCAGAAGAAACATTAAGATGTCTTAACTGGGAAGTTGTGGAATACCAAGTCCTGCTTGAACAAAGCAACAACTGGTTAAGTCTTCTTAATGATCTTCTTGGAGAGTTGGACCCAGCTAATCCTCAGCAGGCACATGTGGTGTCTGTTTTGAAGGATTCTCAAAGTGACATGGCTTTGTACTTGCGGAATATTTTCAAGAAAAGAAGGCAGCCAGCAGCAACCCACGTTTTGGTATTGATGGTGTCAGACGAGAGAAGAAATCATAAGCCTTACGCCCTTCCAGTACAGTACATCCCCTATTACAGTCTGAAAGACCAGTATGTGCGTGACTTCACAGAGGTGCTGAAAGAACACATGGTTCAGCTAGGTCTTCATACTGTTGGTGAGTGACCATACACAAATCCTTTCCATAGGCATTTTCTTCATTGGTTTTGTTCTGTGTACTGCTGAATTATCAGTACTCCTTTCTTTTTCTTACTTTAAGGGTTAAAAAAAATCATTTGTATTTTATTAATATTCTTACATGACCATAGTGCTTGACTTGCATACAAAACATACAGGTCAATTTGGTCAATACCTGATTGACCTGTATGTTCTGTTTGTAATTTGAGTACTACATCCAGGTAGATCAAAGCTAATACCTGTCTCCTTAACAATTGCATCTCTTGATTTCATGAAGTTTTGAATTTTCATCCCAGATCCCTTTTATAACCACAGGTACTGTTTCGGATGGAGAGTTTGTGACACTGCGGAGCCGAGGCAACACAAGATCTGTGCACCTATGGCAACTGATTCATGATGCAAAAAGTGGTGTTTCAAAGTTAGGCAAACAAAGACTTCTTGATATGCTGTTACTTCAAGGAGGTAAATGAGTAAAAATTCTGTAGATGTGTAGTTCCATAAAATATCAATACCTGCCCTGCCCTTTTCTGATGAAAATCCAAACATATTTCTTTATCATTGAGACCCCCCCCCCCCCCCTTACCCCCAACACCAGGAATTTCCAATCCCCTCTGTAATGAAGAATTAATGTTTCTGGAACTACACACTTGCCTTAAGACAATGAGTGCCTTTTTAAAAGCCAGTATGTTTTAAATTTTGTGTAATGGAACTACATAATAACTCATATTTTTTAGTTTAGCTACTTTTTTATTCCTTACTATGTTGAAGAGGCAGGTTTTTTTCCACTTAATTATAATGGTAATTGTTTTATCACTCCAACATAGTAAACCCAGATGGCACACCTTACACCAGGAGAAGTAATCCTGCCATACCTAGTGATGTCATCACAAGTCTATTCAGGCTGCAGTACCAACATGGCCTGACTCTTCAAGATGCCGTTGCCAATGTCCGTGGCTCCCTAGTTCCTAATGGCTACACACCCTGGCCATATAAACATGACACCCCCGAGACTATGCTCGATATGCTGAGGTCAATTGTTGCAACTTACAAGTTCCGATTCATGGTGAAGTCTTTAAAAGAGGAATTTGGTGTTGATTTTTCTCAACATCTTTATGTACCGGAAATTGACCCTGTCACTGGGGCTGAACATCATGAACGTGGCGACCACAACCACATCCTTAAGAGAATAGCTGCATGTACACGGAATGGCAACAATGCTGAACTCAACTATGAAGCATTTGTTGAGGCAATGAGGTCACCAAATACTGGTCTCACCTACACTGCACTAGCTGGGAAAAGAAAACAATCTGTAGTGGATGCTGAGAGACTCCTTTCGTACCATGTTGCAGATTTCTTCAGGGAGAAAGGCTATGAGAGGGAGTATGAATATACTAAGATCATAGCTCAGTGGCATGAGGCCTCTGATGGAAGGGGCATCTCTCAGCTGCAGAGATGCCGGTACAATTACGCAATGTTAAATTACATCCTTGATGTATGGATGCCCTGGCATGGGGAAAATTATGATTTCTCGACTATTGATATCAACAGGTGTTTATACTCATTTACAATTCTCCACCTTTAAATAAGATAATTTTACACCCCAAGTGATGACTTTATGTTATTCTGTGAATTCACACAGCAGGGAGAGAAATGCAACACTTCAATAATCCACAACATTAACTTCGCTTCTGGCAAAAGATGGTAAAAAAATTGTTAGGTGGCCAACACTTGACTGTCTACCAGACAGAGTATGCATATCATAAAAATCTTGGCAATTATACTAATACATGCCTTCACAGCACATTCTTTTTATTACAGTTTCTCATGTATATATTTTTTTCATTAGGCCAGTGGAATACATGCGAGGTTTTACAAGAGAAGTGGTGATTGAAGTGACAGCTAATATTGAAAGCCAGGAGATGCGAAGGTTACAGAATGGAGACATTGGATATCCTGAACACCCACGGGCAGGTTCTACTGAAGATCTTGAGTGTTTCTTTGGCGTGGCACATACCAAACTGGGTTCGGTGTTCACACTTAAAGAATTCAAAGATGGATGGCCTAAGCTTGTGAGGTACACTAGACTACAAGATAAATGCAAAAAAAAAAGAAACTAAAGAAAAAAAATAATAAATTGTAGTTTTACTATCACACCAGTAAAATAAAGTTAATGGAGCATCCATACTTGCAAAGTAAACATGTTTATAATAGTGGTCCTGATTATGACACAAAAGTAATTAACTCAAATTGCTTTGTATGGCCTTTCTTGTAGGGAAAATTCTAAGCGATTGAGTTGTGAAACACTCCCTTATTATTACTGGACAGAAAATGACCGCTTCCATGAGGGTTCCTTGGATAGCTTTGATGTCATTCCTGGACAACACAATAGCGATGGCGAAGATGATGACAATTCGAATGATGACCAACCCAGGAGGAATCCTTTGCGCCTACACAGGCTGATGAGAAATCAGAGGGAAAGTGTCGCCCATTTTGTTCCCTCCAGAGGATTTCTGCCAGCAAGAAATCAGCGGTCTACTCGGCAAGAGCATCATCGTCCAAGGGCTGGCATTCCTCCCCCCTCGGGATTTTTGTTTCATATTGACGAGGACACTGAAACAACTACTGACAACTGAGGCACAGATATGCAACTTTATTTGTAACAAACGATTGTCAGAGGGTGAGTTCTCTAGGGATGATCCGTATCGGGATCATTGAGACGAGACCAGTCAGATCATCATGCATCAAAGGAACTAGGGACTCCTTGCTCAGATTAGATTCGCTGGTTTCTTTAATGCACCATGATCCAAGTGATCTCCGATCATTGATCCTGATCATCCAAAAAGGACACATCCCAAAATGTGAGAAAACTTGAACTACAACTGCAATGATTTACACAAATTTACTTTATCTTCATGTTGTGCTGGTATTGCCTAATACTATCTGAGAGTTTTTGAATTCAGTGACTGGTGAACATAAAAAAATTGTTTGAATTGGATCATTCTTCTCCTTAATGGCTTGTGCAGTCATAAAGGTAAACAATATTATTTAACAGTAAAAATGTAAAACTCATGGAAAGAAAAATATATTTTTCAACAATTTTAACATGTAAATACTGTAAAATACAATGAAATGTTAGGGGGAATTGTTAAAGTTCTGAGCCATTCTTTTACTGGACAAGAAAATCAAGTTTTGGGTATGAAAGTGATCACTTCACTGTATCTTGTTTTAACCTCTAGAGTTATATTCAGATGTGTAAATAAACCTTTACTTTTCAGGGTTATTGTTGAAACTTTCTAGCCAGCATGATTGTTGTTTAGAGAGGTCATGCATGAAAATATAGCTAGATAATTTCTTTCAATGTAAGCAAAATTATACTGATTAAACAATGTAATAGTTTTTTATTGTTACGTATTTATTCATTACAGTTTGAGTTGCAATCACTAAATGTGTTTTTACTTTTTGCAGTATGAAATGCGCAAATACAGAATCTTCCCTGCTCCCCCCTCTCCCAACAACCAATTAGGTTCGGTTATTGCACCAAGGGAGGTTTTGAAAGGCATTGTTCGATTCTGAATACTATATACTGTCTTTTATTATTTTAGTAAATATATATGCCTTGTGTCCCACGACTCATGAGCAGCAATATAAAAAACCATTTTAATTTCAAAAATCAACCATTGTATGTAAAACCCCTTGCATGGAATTTAGCCTGGAAGGGGGGTGGGGCTGGGGGTGTGTTCATCACAGAGTAATTGATGAATGTTACAAAAAATGCGTGAGGGGGATGTGTCACTGGATGGGTCACATTTCAGGGGCTGAACGAATCAAAAAAAAAATTATTTCAATGAATTTACACAATTGTTTTTAAATTTTTGGATAAAAAGGTATGGATGATTCTTGGTAAAAGCTATTTAGCATTGCACATTTCGAGACATCAATAAATAAAACTTTCAATGGCTTCAATATAGATATTAAATAAAGAGTTAATCTAAATTATCATTGTATTTGTAGTTAGCATCTGTGGGTAGCCAGCGATGCGATTTTGTGATCAAAATACGAGGCTGATATAACCAGTCATTCAAATCTGGAATGAACATAAATCCAATGGATTTGAATCTCACATTGTCTATTTCATTGTTCTTTATAGCTGCAGTCACTTTTCTGATTTTTTCTTTTTGTATGTAGCCCACTCGTGACCATTCACCATCAAGATGGGCCTCTACAAGAATGGCATTTTTATCCCGAATGTTCATAGGCTCAGGGTTCACTCTCATTTCAATGTCTTGTTTGCTTAGTTGTAACTGTTTACATCTCTTTAATGCTTTTTGACAGTCTTCATGGTAGCTGCTACCTTTGAGGGCAAAATATTCTGTGAACTTTTCAGTAATGTCTCCAACACATTGATTGCCATCATCATTGTCATCATTGGCAGCAGCACCAGCATAATTATTATTATTATCATCCTGCTCATTACTATCTGATTCTTGAATTGATACCTCAATGTCTCCAGGGATGTCTTCCTCTGATTCACAGTCATCACTTAACTCCAATTCATATGGGTTTTCTTTGTTACCATTGTTGGCATTTACAACAATATTTCCAATTCTTGGAAAAGACGAACAATTACAACTACACACAAGAACATCCAGCCAAGGAATGGTGGGAAGAGGATCCTCTTCTTCATAATCCTGCCTTGGTTTCGCCTTAATAGTGTATGAATTGGGAACTACTATAAACTCCACCACTACTGTCAATGTTCTGTCGTTGGACTGTTAAAACAAATAATATATTCTTTCAATATTTTCTTTTGTCAACAGATTTTCAGCTTATATCCTCACATGCAATATTAAATTAAATAGAACCAAAAAACCAGTCCAAATTCGTTTGTGACAGTAAAAGCTAAAGTACTCCATTTACAGTGAATGGTTTTTTTAACAGAACGAATACCAAAAGAAGGAAATCGTGTGCGAAATGTGTGCATTCGTGTGCAAATACACACATTTGCTCTAAATTCTGATTCGAACATGTATATTTTTACAACGAGCTCCACACATTCGAGAACAAACCGTCTAAAAGACTAGGCAAGACAAGAAATGTGTCGCTGGTAACAATAAAAGTTAAATATACCTTATGATCACGATAAGAACTAAGGAATATTTAGCGAACGAAAACAAAACAATGCTTGCATTTGACGAACGGTTCCTGTGGTTTTTTTTATTGGACCACGCTCTGAATGGCGCTGCTGCAGCGAATATCATATCAAAAATGTTCCATAAGAAAACAAAGACAGGATTTAAATAACTCTACCTTGATGTCGCAGCTATTCAGGACCTCGATCAACACGGGCGAACGACGATCTTTTAGGTCGTCCATTAGATTTCTTTGGTTAAGGAAGGCGCACATCCGTCGTTCCGCGAGCTTCCGAGGAAAACTAACATGCCCCAGTACCAATTTCACTCCCAAACATGGAAAATCATTCAAACAAACGGTTTCTGTCGCTCTAAAATCGACACAGTGCAGGTAAAGTAACTTGTTATCAGCAAATGCTGTAGCCGTCTGAGACGTGACCTCTACGGAATCCATGGCGAAATGATTTGATCACGTGCTGCGAAAATTGATAATATAGTTGTGAAGCAAAGGATTCTGGGAATGGGGTCCAATCCTCCTTGGGCGCGAACGTCCTTAAGGACGTTTCTGCGCATCCTTACTGCGCACGCAAATTCACATGCCGCGTCATGTGTGAGCGCGCGCGCTAAGTCAGAAAATAAACAAATGATAGGGATGATGGCCCTTGCTAGAGCTCTGCCTGGATTTAACGATCATGGACGTTCGGTGACCCCAATTTTTCTTTCGATGGATTATTTTTCTACTGGTTTCCTACGTTTAGGGCAAAAAAATGAAAAAATTCTATCGACTAGAAGTTCGAATTATTGGCAAAATGCATCCCATCGAATTCCATTCTTATTAGCTCTTCCTGCATCTGTGCGGCGGTTTCAAATGCCTCGTAAAGGGTTAAATTTTGTGAAAACGTTAGAAATATTTGGAATTGTTTACGCAACTTCTACAAAATATGACTAAGATCGTTTGCCTCCGTTGACTCACCTTCGATATTTTTAACTTTAAACATCTGTAGACCGTGCTCAATTAAATGAGACAATTTTTTGGAAATCAGTATAGTTTAAGGCTGCTGCACACAAGCCGATTTTTTTGTCTTAGAACTGCAGAGTTTTTTGTCGGGGCCAATTCGGGTTAAAATATGTCGGGACATCAGCTTGCTGTACACTAGCCGATTTTTTTATCGCGACTAACCGCGTTTAGGCTTGGAGCCGAGTGGAACTCCGCCATGTTGGAAAAGACGCCTGTTCACGTGACTGTCATGACAATTCCTCATTGTACGCCCGAGTCCCGTCAAATTCTCTTGGTCCACCGCACAATAGCCGACAAGGCCCGACAAGACGTTTTGAGATCTAGCACTGTCAGAGATCGCCCAACAAGCCCCGATCTTGTCGCAGACTTGTCTGAATTCATCGCACACTGGCCGACGAGACAAGATTTTTTGTCGGCCGACAAAAAAATCGGCTAGTGTGCGGCGGCCTTTACCACACGCTTTATCTCTGAAACGAAGACGGTGACCCCCTTTTTTCTTTTTCTTTTTTTTTTTTTTTTTTTTCATTTCTGGCACAAGTAACTCATTATGTGCCTGCAGTAAAAATTTAAAGCAATTCTATCGACTGGAAAATTTTCGCACGAACGTCCTTAATAGGTCTTCTAGAGCAAGATCTGTCCATGGCCCCAGTTCGATGTCACGCAATGCATAAACTAAAAAATTCAAACGCGCTCTGTAAAAAATGAAAAATGCTGTCTAGTTTAAAAGTTGTACAAATCCAAGTTATTAGAAAGTTTTAAATTTGATGCAGCTAAATTTACAGTATTATTACAAATCCTCAAGTTTGGAAAATGATGACGTGGAATAGAACACTCGATGAACACTCGAAAAATTCGTAAATCACTCGCCTGCGGCTCGTGATTTACAAATTCTTCTCGTGTTCTACCAACATCCCATAGAAACTTGTGGTCTATTGCTTAATCAATATCTCCGTCTTTTAGCCATCAATATCTTCCTCACAGGATGTTGAAGATTTACAGAAGGAAAATCCTCGATACGGTTGCGTTCTAAACTATTGGTGCTGAGAAAGGAACGGATAGGTCAGTCGATTATGTCTACAGAATAATTTATCATATATTCTCACCAGGTCCCCAAAAACTAAAGCTGGGTTTCCAAGATCGAGCCACCTCGTTTGTCCAAGGCACCTTCGTTTATTTCAGGAAATTTAAAGACTTAATTTAAAGGATCTTGGTCACGATAGTTTCAGTCATTTTTTGTTTACTTTCAAGAAAGAGACCTAAAAGTAACGCTTCCCTTACAACAACTTCTTTTTCAAGATGTCTTCTTCCTGACTTTGTGGTACGATGAAATTAAAAACAGTTCGGACGTCAGAAGTTCTGCATACAAATTAACAGAATTAACAGAATTAAGCATCCCCTGGATAGGAAAATGCTTTTGTTAAATTCCTTTGCTTTTAGCTATAGTAAAATTCAGTAGTGTTCAACTGTTTGGAGTAATACCAGCAACAGCAACAGTGACAAGTTACAACAAGTCCAAAATTTCGCTAGACGAATCATCCTGGGACTAAGAAAGTACGACCTTATTTCGGATGGACTGCGATCACTGAAATGGCTTCCTATTAGAGAGAAACTTATTCTAAACGATGCAACTATAATGCACAAATGTATTCAATTATTTTATTCCAGACTATCTTGCTCATATGTTCATCCTACGTTCCCAAACCATAATAGACAAATTCGATCGTCCGGTGCCTTGGACATACCGTTATGTCGACTGTCAACAGGGCAGCGCTCTTTTGCCTTCAGAGGAGCCAAACTCTTGAACTCTCTGAAAAATAACGTTAAGTCCTTTAAGTGCCCCAAGAATTTTAAGCGTCATTTTGCAGATGTTTTCTCAGGTTAATATTCTTGATTTTTTTTTTGTAATTATAATATTATGGTATTTGTATTTTTAATTAATTTAAATTCAAAATTGTAATTGTAATTGCATTGAGATGAAAAACCCACTTAGGCAGCATCAATAAAGTTTGTATGTATGTATGCATGTAGGTAGGTAGGTAGGTAGGTAGGTAGGTAGGTAGGTAGGTAGGTAGGTAGGTAGGTAGGTAGGTAGGTAGGTAGGTAGGTAGGTAGGTAGGTATGTAATACTCTTTGTTGCTTCACGCTGCATACATAAGCGCCGGCCTTTGGTATCCTTTCGTTATCTCGAACATGACTACAATGATTAGGCAATTATGTGATATCATAATTGGATAAATATCAGTATCGGGGCAACAGCGCACCTACCCCTCCCCTAACCCAACATGTTATAATAAGTTACTAAGTTAGTGTTACTATTGGGTTAGGGGAGGGGTAGGTGCGCAGTTGCGCCCAGATACTGTTATTGATCCTCACAATTGTTGCATCAAAAAACATGGCGCTAACTCAAAAAGATTAGTAGCATTGACAGTTTCAGTTTCAATTGATGATTATTCTGTCACAAAAGTTAGATTCCGAAATATCAAATCAATAACGCAGTTAGCCCAGAAATGTCAGTAATGAGGCTTATTTAAAGGGACTGCCTATTTAGATGCCCGAGTTTAAGCAAGACATGTGAAATGCTTAAAAAGCAGTATTCTCTACTGGTGGCTAAAATGCTAATATGTAGAATTGCTTTCCTTCACAGGTTAAGCAGTCAGCTGGGGATCGCAAAGCTGCCATCAGAGAGGACTCGACAAAAGAATAGCTTTAACGGGAGGAACTTCATTTTCGCTGATATAATAAACAGGTTTTAGGCCAATAGAACAGTAAAAAGAATCCAAATAAGAATTTAAGCTTTGTTGCGTTTTTGTCAAAGATATTTGCCAAAAATAGATAACGCCTGCTAGACCATCTAGTTTAATCGAAATGAACCGTGTTTGGAATTTTTTGCAGGGGCGTAATATTTTCTTGATCTTGTGCATGTCCTGCTTGTGATAGTTTGTGATAGTATGTTAAGATTTTAAGCTGTGGTTTAATAAATGGTGATTGGAAAGCAAACTGCATAGTTATTATTTACTTAGAAGATAAAATGACAGCAAAATGTTCATAGAGTGAGCCTTGATTGGGTCCTAAAAAACGCTTTCTTGGTTCTATAGAGTTTTAGCACATTTCTACTAGTACCACTACAAAAGCTCCTTTCTCATTGCCTGAGCTACCCTCACACCATTAGCCATTATAGTTCATCACTAAATTCTCTCCTATTCCTATGGCTATAATTTTATCACGTGACGCAATAGTGCTCATCTTCGGAGACACACTATCAGCTCATAATGCCCGTGTCATAAAAATACCCGGGTGGATAGCACTTGTCCGTGAAAATCTTTTTGTGTACATGAACAACAGATCTCTTGGCATGAATTAATATTTAATGGCTCTCCATTTGGTTGGTTGGTTTTTGCTGTTTTAGAGTTGACTTTCACGACGTTTATCTAAAAAAGTTTAAATAGTCCACCCATATGATTTTTGAACTAAATATGAATACTTAACACTTGTAACGCACATCTCAACATGACATGAACTGGCGTGCGGAATAAAATTTAATGGTGAACAATTAAGACATGCTTTAGTATGTCTTGGAACTATTTAACAATTATTCCTCGAGCCCGAATGGTCTCTGAGTCAATAGCCGAAGGCCGAATGGGCTATTGACTTATTGAGAGGAATAATTGTTTTAGTAAAATCCAACTACTTGGTCAAAAAAATATCGAGACAAAACATATTTCGCTAGTTAAAGCCTTGGTTTTGGTTTTCAAAGCCGGCCCTTTTCGCTACTAGTGGGCTATAACAAATAGCCTACTAGTAGCTTAACCAATCAGAACGCAGCATTGATAATAGACCACTAGTTGGATTTTACTATAATGGCTGATAGTTGCCCCTTGGAAATGTTTGACCTCTAAGCTTCTTTTTTCAGGTCATCATCAAATTTCCACGGGGCGCTATCAGCCCATAGTT